>CAEGAF010042146.1:0-10673 GCA_903067075.1 Micropoecilia bifurca | reverse complement strand
CTGCGACAGACTGGCGACCTGTCCAGGGCGTACCCCGCCTCTCGCCCGGAACGTCAGCTGGAGATAGGCACCAGCAACCCTCCCGACCCCTCCAAGGGACAAGGGTGCAAAGAAAATGGATGGATGGATGGATACTGGGAGATTGTTTAACTTATAAGACATTTTCCCATTTTATCAGTGAAACATTCTGTCACATGAGCTAGTAGTGTTTTAATCAATATTAAGGAATTATTGACTTTATAAGCTCCTATATCTTGCTACAAAGTTACTTGTAAATTAGCTTCCCTTTATTTCAAGTGTACTAAGATATTTTTACCAATAATGCTTGGTGATATTTTGTGTTTTTTCAGTGTATTACTCACACCTGATGTGAACTTTATGCCAGTAGCCCATCAGAAATATTTCCACTTGAAAAACATTGCTGTGCTTAATATTTATTGTACTCAATGAATATGTACGATAGCACAAAATTAATCATTAAGCGTTAAAAAACAAGAGTAGATGTAAACTTTTCACAGCAACTACTAATATGTGATGCAGAAATCAAGCCACCTGTTAACCAGCTGACACTTTACAATGGAAACTGTCTGAAGTGGAAGGCAGAGAAGTACGAGGAAGATACAGAACTTTATAAGGTAAGATATGTTTCCTCTTCTTTTTCACCGTGTCAGCAGTGAACTTTGACTGAACGTGTGGGTTTGATTCTTTCAGGTGGTTTATTTGGGATCCAGAGACTACCAGAGGTCGTTTCTGGACAAAGGACGACGTCTGCTGAGCTCCAGAGACAATCGGCTGATAATCTGCCTGCGGCTGCTTCCATTAACAAACTACAGCATTTCCATTACTGCAGTAGCTGCCAGATTCACAGCCACCATCATAACCAACACCAGTTTAACAGGTAGCACAGCACCTCCAGTTTAAAGAAAGAGGGCTAATGAATGTTTAATACTAATTAAAGAATATTTACTGTAGTCTTCTTAATACTGACCGGTGAACATAACAATAAATGTACCTCTGTTTCTAAAAGTACCTCCTGCACCAGTTGTGTACTACACAGAACTGGAGACTCCAGTTCCAACGCTGAGGCTGAAAAGATCTCCCAACACTCTGGATCCCATCAGGTGACCAACATGCAAACATTCACCATGTCTAACATTCACAAGGGAGGATGAGGATTTTTCATTCCCACACTGGATGTGAGGAAACTCTGCCTCAGAAACATGCTTTGATCATTTCTCATTTGCAACCACAAGGATCAAAGAAATCCGGTAGAGATTTAACGTGACAGACTCAAAGCGGTGCAGCTTGTGAAGTGGAAAGAAAATGGCAGAAGATGGTTTTCAATGTTTTAGAGAAAACAAATTGAAAACTGAGGTCTGGAATTGTGTTAATAGCTTGTAGAACCACATGCAGTGGTTGTACTTATTTTACACTCAGTGTCTCACACATGCTGACCAGGCTTATAATAGTTTTGGGTTTTCCACTATAGTTTAGTTTTTGTTTATCTGATCCAGTTAGTTTTAATTAGTCTTTTGAGTGTTTGGTTCATTTTTAGGTGCAGCATTTAAGTACTGTATTATGATTTTGTACATGAAACAGAAGATACTATTTAAAATTTTATATATATAATTATTGTTGAACAACCAACTGACTGGCTTTTACTTTCAGTTTTTACTGTCACCATTTTGTGGGCTAACATAAGCAGCATCAGGAGGAATACACTGTGCTGTATTGTGCCAACAGCTCACAACTTATTGTGTGGGGGAAAAAACTATTTCACATCAATTTTAAAGGCTAATAAATGCATTCAGAAACACAAAAACAAATTATATTAAATGTATATTTTGAGTATGTTTTAGTTAGTTTTATAAAGGCTTAATATAGTTTCAGTTAATTGTAGTTTTTCCCCATTAATTTGTGTTTTATTTATTTTAGTTAATGAAAATGTTTTCTCAATTTCAGTTTTTCTCATTTGATTTGTTTTAATTAACTGTAATAACCTTGGTGCTGCCATGCTGAAATGATTGATAATACTTAAATTGCTAACACTTACATTCAACAAATATGGTTTTTCCAACCACATTATGTGGTAGGATACGAGTCAACACACCAAAGAAGAGAATCTTCTCAGTTGCTTGGCTCATGTTGATGACATCCGAATGTGTGAGGAAAACAGGAGTTTGCTAACAACCCACTAACCCAACAGGACGACAGCAAACAATAAATATAATGTGTTTTTATTTTTGGCAGCTTCTACCAAATCTTTGTGCTTCCTGTGGAGGAGCTTGTGGTGTTTGACTGCTCCTCTCCTGCCAGCCTCAACCCCTCCAGCAGAGCCGAGTCACCAGCCGAGTACCTGACCGCCCAGCTTGGTGTGCAGAGCCTCGGAGCAGAGGTCAACTTCACGGTGGGGGACGGCGTCCTGTATGGGGGCTTCTACAACGCGCCGCTGCAGAGCGGTAACACCTACTTCATTGTCCTTCGGGTTGTCAGTCGGTGGAAAACGGTGAGTTAAAATTCACTCTGCTACAAAGGAATAAAGCAAAGCAATGATGTGGAGGGTGCAGCAGATTTAACCCGAGTGTTTCCTCTCCCAGATGTCGAGAAGTTGCTGCGTCCTTTGGGCTAAAGTAGCAGGTGCTTCAGAATTGCACAAAAATCACAGAGATAAGTTGATATCACTCAATGAAAAGCCTTTTTTGTCTTCCCAGGTACATCTTACGTCCTGAGGGTGTCGTCGCTGTGTGCTGCTGCCTCTGTAGCAGCGGTTGCTATGGTTTTATTAGCGGCATACAGATTGTCCTGGTATGAGCGAGATGTTACGCTTTTATCAATGCTGTTTTTCACTCAAATCAACTTAGAACAAAATAAATAGAATTAAAAATAAATTTGAAAAAGGCACCAATACATTTAAAGTGGCAGTATTATGTAATATTGGCTGGTGGGGTGGTTTCGCTTCACATCATGGTATTTTAATACTTCATGAAAAACATACTTGAAGGTTTTTCATAAAGGTATTTTAATACTTCATGAAAAACATACTTGAAGGTTTGCTTTGATTCATTCATGGCAACCAGAAGAAGAACAAGAATTTTCTATTTATGGTTTTTTGTTTTTGCAGAGTGTTGGTGGTTGGATGTGAAAAATCTAGTCATTTTCTAACTCTAAATGGGAGAAGTTCTTATATTTATTCATCATCTTGTAAATAAATAAAAAACATTGGACTGAAATCAACATTTATTGGGTTTTGTATAGTTGGATATTAACTGCAGAAAATCCTTCAAATTTCTCCTCAAACATTCCAGTTTGTTTAAATGACTTATCTTCCCCCCCCAGAATAATTTTGCCATGTAGAAAGAATGCAGCTTTTAGTTAAAAAAAATGAATGTATAAAATATGTATTTAGGACTTAATTTTATTCTGTTTTCTTTCAGGTGTGTGAACAGGATGTAACCATTCTCAGCCTCCCTCTCTTCAGTCCATAGTGGCAAATATGACTCCAAACTGTATATTGTGTAAATACTTCACATATAATCATTTACATCACTCCAAATGAATAAACGTGTTTTCCACCATCTACTGGATTAGGCCTAGGAATGTGATCATTTTCTGTCTGCTGTGTTGCTGTTGTTTAGATGAAGGACAAGCTCTTTGTTCTGCTTTTTAATAACAAAATATTTTTGAGAACTGCTTCCTCTTCACAATTACCCAGAAACCTCCCAGTAAAACACACCAGGGTTTGTGGTTGTGACATGAAAAAGTGATAAAAACTTACACCTGTTCCTATTTTTACAAAGTATTGTGCACTGCATTGTAGAGAACTTCAGCAAAAAATTTATTAATGTTTTATGGAAGTCAATCTTTCAAAACAAGACATAATAATGTTAACGTGTGACTTTTTTATGGGTTTTGCTTTGAGTCCTCAAACGGGCTGACTTGGCATTAAAAAAAATGGTCCACAGGTACTGGGCCTTTAATTGTTTTGCATCCGGAGCGGCTCCCTCTTTTCCACAGACAGTCAGAGGCCAGGATCCTGCCGATAACAACCCAGCTACAACTGGTGTGTTAACAGGTAAGTAACAGGAACACGGCGCTCCATTACGGCCAGAACCTGAATTAAAGACGGGATGAATTCGTTATACGCAAAGATTGCGCATGTTACCTGAGCGGTTAGCTGAAGAGCTACTGAGTAGGCCGTTGCCACGACGCTTTTTGCTGATTATAGTCATGTAGCTACACTTTGAGCGTATGGTTACTTGGAAAATGGGTCATTTTTCTATCACTGTGACCGGAAATGTACTCGGCACCCGGTTTTCCTAAAAAGGGGATGTGCACGAGTGTTCCGTTAGCCAGACTGAGGAGCTAATTTTCCACGGACATGGAAATTTGCTCACAAATGAACAATTTTACAGAAAGAACATGTTCAGCTGCAAGCCACACGCTATTAACTATAAAGTAACTGCGGTACTAATTAACTCATTTTTATCGTTCAATGCTATAAAGCCTTTGGCTGATAGCTCTGTTCCCCGATATTTAATAGAATGTTTATGTCTGTGGCTAGTTCTCATAGTGATGGGAATTGCGGTTGTTTTTTGAGATCCTGACCACTTGGCTCATCCCCCCAAAAGAACCGACTCTTTCTTAGCTCCTAAACAGCTCTTCATCATTACTATTGCGCCAGTACCGTGGCTAGATAAATTGATAAATTGGTAGTTTATTAGAAATGAAAGGCAATTATTTTTAAAGCAGTGCAAAACAAGCAGCACAGTTTAGAAAGCGAGTGTAAACAAGAGGAGAACCTGAAATTTCCAGCTGGCTCCATGGTAAAAATCAGAGAACATATAATGTCAGTCTTAAGATCGTTAAGGTGTTTTGCACCAGAAGTGAAAGTAAGGGGGTACGGCAGGGTAAAAGATTTAGCGGGGGTACCAGTACCTGAGAGAGGGGAGCGGCTGTCTGCTGTACAGAATCAATGGGTTCAACTGTGCAGCCTGAGTTCACCACTAATCAGCCGTGACTGATTGGTTTTTCAAGAACAATCTAAAACATGACGTAATCAGTTAATAAATAACTTTTTTCCTAATTCATTCATATTGTTTCTGAACTCTTCGTGCTTTACTACAGTGTAATAAGTCGATCGCGGAAGGTTTTGAGTCGATCTTGGCATTAGGTGACAAACTGAACGCCGTCAGGACGCTGAGACCAGCACGTCCTCTGGCTGGGTTAAAATGTTCTAACTTTAATAAAGAACAACACAAATCAACAAAACGTGTTCAAATTAATGACTCAACAACAACAATAATTTCAGTGATTATTGTTTCAACAAGGTATTGCGCAATTGTGTGCGTTTCGGTTTCATTAGCAAAAAAAAAAAACCGAGCAACCACTGCTGTGTTCATGAGAGGTTTATTAATGATAGCCATGGCATGGTTGCCATGGTTGCCATGGCAACGGGTGTATTTAAATGACAGACGGAGAGTACAAAGGTGTGAGTGGTTTAGGGTTGATCACCTGTTCGGGTTGTTTTACCTTTGTTTACCTTTGCTGTGGCACATCTGAACATTCAATAAACTACAAACTTGGACTAATTATCTCCAGTGGTGGAGAAGGGTGTGGGGGGGGGTGTCATCTGATTGGCCCCCACAGTAGCCCCCCCTGATGATTGACGTGTAACAGCACCAGGTTATTCCTGTACATTATTTGGAATCATTCTAAGACAACCTAAGAAAAACAATAATAAATATCTCAAAGGAAATGTATAAAACTTTATATAAGTTCATGTGATGACATAAATAAATAGATTTATATCAGGCCAGCCTCTTTTATACTTGTCCTCATAAAAACTCCTGGACGTTTCAGTTGTGCTGCCTGTGGTGCAACTCAGAGGCTAAAGCACTTCATACCTGGTGATGCTAAAACCACACTATTCAGGTGGATGCGAAAACATAAATCGGCGACCCGATTTTCACTTGACTCCAAACTGTATATCACCAGGGGTGAATTACTTTCACCCCTGGTGTACACACTTTCAAATTTCAAGACTTTTGTTTGTTTGGATTCACAAAACTTCTATGATCAACAGAAACATCTTCCAAAAAAATGTTCTTCACAATCTAACTGAAAAAAAAAATGTGTGAAGGAGCTAAATGTGAAATATATCTTAAAGTTTAAGCTAAATTTAACTTCAGTTTAATAAAATGTAAATGCAATCTAATTTTTAATGTAGCTGAGACAAACATGGTGTCTTCTGTAATGGAAAACAGTCCTCTGAGGCTGCAGCGTGACATAATGACCGTTGACAACAGTAGTGTCCTTGTGGGGCTGATTCTTTGGTTGACTCTGTCCTGGCCAGGTGTGCTTCTGTGGCTGCCCAGTGGTCCACTATGGCCCAGAACCAGGTGATCCTGCAGTTCCGATTCGCCACGTTCGGGGACTCCATGCTGCAGAAGATGAACCTTCTTCGACACCAGAGACGCTTCTGCGACGTCGTCGTCCGCATCAACCAGCTGGAGGTCCCCGGCCACAAAGTGGTGTTTGCTGCCGGCTCGTCTTTCCTGAGGGACCAGTTCATCCTGCAGCAGGACTCCAGGGAGGTCCAGATCTCCATGATTCAGGAGGCGGAAGTTGGCCGGCAGCTGCTGCTCTCCTGCTACACCGGCCAGCTGGAGTTTCCTGAGCTGGAGCTCGTGCATTACCTGACGGTGGCCAGCTTCCTCCAAATGGGCCACATCGTGGAGCAGTGCACCCAAGCCCTCAACAAGTTCATCAAACCTCAGGCCTCACGCCAGCTGGAGGTGGATCTGGACCTGCGGAGGGACAAGGGAGGCGAGGGTCTGTCCTCTCAGGCTCAGAGGGAGCAGGAGCGGTCTCAGGTGCGGACTGTACCTGAGGGGGAGGAGGAGGACGAGGAGGAGGAGGACGAGGAGGACGAGGCGGTGGTGATGGGCCAGGGGGAGAGAGACAATAACATCGAGAGCGACGAGGACGAGGACGACGATGTCATAATCCAGCCGTCCGTGAGCCCCGTCCAGGTGTGGCGGAGGCGTCCGAGGCCCGGTCTGGCGGATAACGACATCACCATAGTGAAAGTGGAGTCTGTGAGCGACGTAGCGGAGAACACCATCACCAGCCCCCCCGCCGCGCTCCACTCCCCGGAGCCACAGCACTCGCTCATCAACTCCACCGTGGACAGCCGTGGCAGCGAGATGGCGGCTCCGCCGGGCCTGGCGGGTTACCCGCTCAGCCCGCCCCCCTCGTCGCCGCTCGCCGAGAAGCACATCGGACACCAGCGGAGCTACGACAAGCCTCTTCAGTGGTACCACCAGTGCCCCAAGTGCGCCCGGGTCTTCCGGCAGCTGGAGAACTACGCCAACCACCTCAAGATGCACAAGCTGTTCATGTGCCTGCTGTGCGGGAAGACCTTCACGCAGAAGGGCAACCTGCACCGGCACATGCGCGTCCACGCCGGCATCAAGCCCTTCCAGTGCAAGATCTGCGGCAAGACGTTTACCCAGAAGTGCTCGCTGCTGGATCACCTGAACCTGCACAGCGGGGACAAGCCGCACCGCTGCAACTACTGCGAAATGGTGTTCGCTCACAAGCCTGTGCTGCGCAAGCACCTCAAACAAATCCACGGCAAGAACAGCTTCGACAACGCAAATGAGGGCAGCCTCCACGAGAGCGGCCTGGAGTTTGATTTTGGACGAATGTAAAGTTTTTTTTGTTTTATTTTGTTGTTTTTTTAAAGTAAGATGACTGCTTTTTAAAAGATCCTCACTGTGGTCAGCCTGTACACCAGACGTTTACATACACAGCCAGGTTTACCCCAGAAAACTTGCTACGCCCTGTGATTGGTAGCTAGGGCAATCATCAGCCAGTGGCCCATTGTGTTTTTTCAGTTAAAACACCAACAATAACGTCTTAAAAAATACAAACATTATAAAAATACTTAAATATAAAAATATTTAATTACTTCAGTAATTAAGCTTTACTTGTGCCTGGTGGGAGCACAAGTAAAGCCTGGTGGCCCGCCAGGCTTATTAAACACTGGGGGAAACCCTGCACCGCATTAAAAGACACAAACAGTTTTTTTGTTTTTTTTATTATTGTCTGACCAAATGTCTTTTGTTTCATGTCAGGTAGAATTGCCTAAATTATTTCTATTTGCTAAACAACAAAAACTTGACAACTCCTTGTTGTCAAGTTTTTTCAAACAAAGGAGTTTAAATACACCTGATGAGTAACAGGAATTTTTTTTTTTTTTAGCTGCATGACTTAAGTCAAACATTTTGGGTTTCCTGTTGCATACTTCTAATAGATTAACTGAGCACACATTTGGATGTATTTTAAGGCCACATCTGAAACCCACTGCTTTCCTGTTTGACACTGGCCTGGTAAAATCCCGCTCTTTGTTCTACACTTCACTTTGTACAGTGAACCTGGAAGGTCAAAAGAAATCAGCCACGATATCAGGAAGAGAACTGTAGAGCTTCCCAAGACTGGTTCAATTTGGGAACAGTTTCCAGATGTTAGAAGATGCTGCAGTCGTGGTCCATGGTGACTGGCCTGTGCTGCTCTTTATTCAGTCTAGAGGACCCCAAAGTGCTTTAGGGGTAATGCATTATGCCGGTTCTGTTAGGAGGACCGAACCAGAACGCCAGCAAACTGTTGGGAGACATTTGAGCAAGGAAACCCAAGAGATTTAACTCAACTCATACAGTTTAAGAAAACAGTTATCTCTGATACTGACCAAATGTATGCTAACCTCTGACTTCCAAAGAAACTAAACCAATAATAATAAAATCTACAAAATAAAGTCTTGCTGCGTTTTTTGGGATTTAGCAAATAGAAATAATTCTGGTAATTCTAACTAGCCTAAAACAAGATACATTTGTTCTGATTCAACTTCAGACAGAGAAAATAAATTGTTTGTGTCTTTTTATTCTGTGTAAGTAAATGTCAGGTTTCAGCTGTGTGCTTTAAAATGGTGAAAACAACCATATCTGCTCTTCACCATGGCTTCATTATTGTGGACTATTTATTTTCTGTGTACAATACAGTGCAGATGCCTTTGTGTCATACTTGAAACTTAAACACTGAACCACAAACAATAATGACTGAAGATCTTCTGGTAATGAATCCTGGCCCTGTGTGTAGCGTGTTACCTTAAAAAAATAAACACTCCAAAATCAAGTGTACAGTATCTGTTTGTATATTGTGCTTAACATATGTAGTTGTTCGTTATTATCTGTATGATTATGACAACAGGAAATTCATTAGCAGAAGAAACTTGAAGGAGCGTTGGTACTAAAATGTTGTACTGCAGGATGTCTCTGTCGTTTGTGGAGCTAGAAACTGTATGACATGAGCTGTTTTCTGTAGATGTAATATCAGAGGTAACATTGGACCAAAATGACATTGTCTCTGTTCTTTGTTCATGAAATAAAAAGTTCTCAGAAAAAAATTAAAATGCCTCTTCTTAACAGATGTTTTATTTGCAGACATAAACAGACTTATTGGCACTAATGGTAAAAAAAATAATAATTGCAAAACACATTAAAATAAAAAAAAAATTCTTATTACAGTAGCATAATCTCACAATGGACACGTTGGAAGATTGTTAACCTTTTAAAGTGGTTAAAGTTAGTCAATGGAGGGGGAAAAATCTGTCCCCAAAACAGGTAAAAAAACAAACAAAAAAATAAATATAGTGGTACACTCTAGATAGTTTTAACTCTCTGATTTGACTATATTCAACATATTGTGGGAAATTAATTACAAATATTCTTTACATCCACTGAATATCCTACAGAAACGTCTGTCTGTTTTATAGAGCTCCCTCCACACCTATTCCCTGATTCTGGTAAATAGATGATAAATAAGCTAATAAGGAGACTTGAAGACATATATGTGCCACTATTTTTAAACTTTTCCCATATTCCTCTGACTGCAGAAATGTACAGCTGAATTTACTGAGAACTACTTGATACATGTCAGAATTAGAAAAATATTTGTATTGTTAGTGATCCAATATGCATCTGCACCATTTAAATGGAAATTAAATGTTGTAATATCCACTAAGTATCTTCAAAGAGTTGGTGGATGTTGCTGCTGTGGGCAGGAAGGATCATCTCCAGTATCAATCATTTTTCTAAAGACAGTGTTGCTGTCATGACATGCTAACACTTCAATATCCCTATTGCAGACACAATATCCCACAATCACGAATCTTGGATGACACCATAAGATGTTGTAATGAACTGGTAAATCAATCTCATCTGCCTCTACTGCTGCTCCCTTGTAAATATCTTTCTGGCTGTTTGGTTTGAAAGCTGGGAAGAAACATGTTGGGTTTGTGGATATGATTCTTCTCCATTACAAACAACGGAAGACATTTTCTCTGCTCTGCATGAACAAAGTCTTCTTTTCAAGTATCATGAGATTTGTGTTTGTAGTACAGGTGGCAGTAGTTCACTATTTGAGCTTTTGACATAATGATTAGTGTCTCCCAGTCGTAAAAATAAACCTAAAAAAGTATTGCCATGGATACGCATCATACCAACTGGCCAAAACTAAAAGACAAAGAGCAAAAAACATCCAACTGTATGTCATCCAAAACCAGAGGGGACAACTGTCCTAAGATACAATGACTCAACAAAAAATAACCATGAACA
>CAEGAF010042141.1:0-11757 GCA_903067075.1 Micropoecilia bifurca | reverse complement strand
AGTCACAAAATGTCACCAAAATCACTCTGTCCCTCTAAAATCTTTCAGAAAATCGCAAAAGTGTATTGAATTGTATTGTTTGCTGAATATCGCAATATATATTGTATTGTGGGCAGAATATTGTGTATCATATCGTATCGTGAGATTATTGTATCACTACAACCCTAGAAATAACCCAGAAATGCACCTTCCAGGTAGTTACTGTTTTTCATCTCTCTAGGAAAAAAATGTCAAACACCTTTTTATTTTGGGCTGTGGATGTTCTTAAAGGGCCGGTGACGCCAGGATGTACTGGTAAAACCAATCAATAGACTGGTAAAAACAACATCTTTTCATTTTAATCATTCATTCCTTCAGCTATTTATAAAGCAATTTAAAAACCAAAGGCACCAGGCAATCAGAAAACACAAAATTGGCCAAATAAACAATAAAATATAAAAGCAACAGCCACTGGCCTAATCTCTCTGGAATTACAGGCCAAGTTAAAAAGCTGAAATTATAACTGAGATTTGAATTCAGCAACAGAAAGATCAGGTTTTTGAGAATTTTGCAAAAAAAAAGAATAAAAGATTTTTTGGTGCTAATTTAGAAATAAGACATTTTTAACTTGACAGCTAAACTAAGCTCTTTGTATACCTGTAATACTCATCAGCAAGACATTGGAGTTTGTTTTGAGACAATAATTCCTTAATATTGATGAAAAAGTATCAGTTTTATTGGCAGATTATTTCATGTATAACATGAAATCTGTCAATGCAACAAGCATTTCTTTCGCAGATTTAAAACAATCTCCTATTGACCCGTTGAAAATGGCGTCACTCTTTGAAACTCGGCTCCGCTAAGACGGACGTCAAAACAACCTATGAGCTCCGCCACACCTGGTGGCCTAATGTCGCTTTTATTTAGCTCATTTCCCAGCAAAAATGGGTCACAGGATGCGGCGGTTGGCTTCACAAAAAGACAAAGATAGAAACCGAACTTGTCATTTTATTTTATAACTTTTAATGAGGGAAAAATACGCAGGTGTTTGCATAATGACTCGGCGTAACCGCGGATTAGCAGTGAACACTTTATAGAAAGCAAGAAGATTAACGTTCATTTACTTTATAAGGAAATATTATTAGAAAGATGTTAAATATCGCATTGTGGAGAAGGTACGCATCTAACCGTAACCATGGAAACAACGCCGCATCGTCATGTAGCCTAGCATGTATGGAAAATCTGGTTAGCATCTCGTCTTCTGTACGTTTTTAATGCCGCTCCGGACGGTTTAAGGGGAAACGGCGTTCATGACATCAAAATAAATCATGTGATGTGAATTCAGGGAGGCTGTAATTTAATCAACACGTCAGGAGGGAGGAGGTTCGGGTCGGTTTCTAAGCTAGTTGTTTCCAATGAGCCCCGACCAGGTGTGTTACGTCACAGACAAATTAGCTTGACTCTTAACAAGTAGAAATCATGAATAAACTGGGAGAAAAACTAATTTTGTGAGTTAGTTATGCCCTATTTTAAGTGTACGAAGATATTTGCACTAGAAACTAGGGGTTGCACCAATTAGTCGACTAGTCGATTCTTTTCTCCGCAATGACTTTTTTCTGAGCCGGTCGACTAGGCGCAATCACGTGACAAAACAGATTTGTCCAAGGAAATAAATGAAGATGGACTAGGTGCGTTCGCCAGAAAGCTCAAATTGTATAAAAATGTAAATAATTTAACAGAGAGAAAGTGTAAATTACAGCATAGGCTCCCGCAATAGGGGCGATGCGCGGCGCGGTGGAGGCTTCAGCCCGCGGTCGTTGGGCCTTGACCTCTCCGCTCTGCCCGCTTACGGTCAGATTGCTGTCAAATAAACAACCATCGAAAAAATCCTTAAAAAAAAAGACTACCGGAGTGATGAGCTACAATGTGGCATGATGCCGAGGTTTTCTATCCCTCAACTGCCCCAAACTGATCAGCGTCACCCTGAGTACTGAAGCTTCTAACCCGGCAGCTTTGCGCTCTTATAAAAATATGGTTTGACAACATCTGTAAACTAAGTCCAGCTTCACCCTGAGGGTCTGATGATCTCTGCCTCCGTCTGCATGTCGCTGCTGAGTCAGCAGAGCTTCCTGCTGCGCGTCGGGCGCAGGAGCAGCGGGAGGCTCCGCTGAATTCAACGGGATCCGGTCATAATAAGTTTGGTTTGTGATGTTCCAAAAGCACCATGTGGTCAGTGTGATAATTTGACTTTTGATGTCAAAATAGCTGATAAAGCCTCCAAGTAGTTGTGAAGGGTTTCGCACTTACGCCACTGTGACGTCACCGCGACCAGTCGACATCGACTCGACTATTATCACGATGTAGTCGACCGTAAAAAATATGTAGTCGTTCAACTCCTACTAGAAACTACACCAAAAATACTTGGTAAGACTTTTGCCGAAGCATTTCTCCTCCATGAAGGAAGCGGTGGGAGCAGCTTGCGTGTCCAGCTGCTTAATAACGGTAGAATTATTTAAAATGGAAGCAGCAGCAGCAGCAGGGTTGGAGGAATATTTCAGGATCTATATTTAGAGTGAAGCTTCTCGCCCTTGCAGCTCTGGACTGTGTGCGATGCACAGGAGTCGCATGCAGATGCATCAGGGTGCAGATCTGCCTGGTGTCGAGCAAAGACATTAAACCATGGAAACGAGATCAGCGACGGCGAACAGATCAAACCCAATCCAGACGCCTTCACTCCGCAGATCTGACTTAATCTACAAAGTGAAGCTCAACCCTTTACAAGCCCTCTATTTTTAGCAGCCGCTGCCATCACTACGCCAGCTGGAAACAGAAATATCTGCCTTTCATTCATTCGCTGAGCAATAACCTGGCTCCCAGGCTCACTTTCATTCTGCACATTTTAAACATTACCACTTTCCAGGACCTTGTCGCAGCTAATCAATGGATTAGCCAGCTCTAAATCAGCTGGCTTTAATTACGTTTACTTTGTATCGCTTCACAAGGCGTGGGGCTCTGCATGATTGCAACTAAATTGCAATTATTCATTTCCATGAGCAACACAGAGGAAGATATAATGGAGGCTCAAGGTAAATCAATGGGTTCGTGGGTGTTGGGGGGGAACCTAATCATCTGAAGAAATGATGAGGTTCTATGGAGGTTCGACTTGAAATAGAACTGATCGACACAAATTGATTTGTTTTTAAAGTAATTATACTCTCTCGCACTTTATGTTAATTCAATTTGTGGTTAATAAACCCCCAGTTTGTCATAAGCATAATTATATCCTTTAAACAGGACAAACTGAGACAAAAGGAAGTTGATCTAAAAGCTTCATATGAAAGATTAACATATGTTTTAAATCCTTTACCCACTTTGTTACAGAAGCAGTTGCTTAATTTTGAGCCCAAAGCCAGAAACAAGTGGGACCCACAGTGAAACTAGAAAACAATACCACTAAAAATTGTTATAACTGTCTATTTTAATAGTTCAAACACCAAATGTGCTTTAAGGGTGACCTATTATGATTCCCTGAACTGGTTAACATAGGTCTATGTGCAAAACAAAACACATTCCTTATATATTTTTTTTAGATAATGATCAGTATGAGATGTTTTAGGGCATCTTGTCACTTAAAATCCAAATAAGCACAGCGTTTACACTCGCATGTCAAAATGCCCGCAAACAGTCGCTCAGTTAGACAACCGTACATCTTTGAAAAGCAGAAGTAGAGCCTCCTGCACAACCAACAGGAATGCAGAAAGTGGTTTCTGGATGACAAGACAACAACAAAACACTCGTGTTTTCCAGCAGCCATTGTACAGCGCATACAGTGGTAACACCAGCTGACCAAACATGCTGGAATTCCATTTGGGTTGCTAGGTAACGGGGCTGGACTTTGCTGCTGTTGCTAGGTAACGGGGCAATGCCCTCAAATGTGGTTTTTGAAATGTCTTACTTTCCATTAACCAAAAATATTAAACATGCCTCCTGTCATGTCATCCAAATACTTCTTGATGCAAAACAAAATCTGGAAATTACAGATTTCTGTGTTTCTTCTTAGATTTTTCCCACTGCTGACTTTCTAGGAGGGAGAAAATGTCTGGGTGTGGTTGGCATAATATGTCTGAATTTAATTAATTAAAACACCTCCTAAGTTCAAGAGGCCAAAAAGCATGAAAACACAGTGAAAGGAAGAAACTGTGTGATTAACATGTGAGGCTCTTCAACAGATGGCGACTTGATGGTGTCTGTTAGGCAGGGGGTCACCAACAAGCCGCAGGATGTTTGCTTCTGCCTCTTCTGTTCTCTCTCTGCTCATCAACAGAACCAGACGTGCAGGAATACAGAAGCTGAATTATGTCTTTTCTCTTTAGAGAAAGACAAAGTTTGAAAGTATTTCTGGTTGCAGAAAACGCGCACAGTCACTGTGGAAAAACTATCATTACATCAGACGTCAAACTCATTTTCATTTGGGCCAAATCAAAAATTTGAACGCTCTTAAAGGGCTGGTTGTGCCAGAGCGTCTTGATAAAACCAATTAAGCGGTTAAGATATCAATAACCAGCTGTTTGTTTCAGCATTCAGTAAGTGTTACTTAAGATTAAATAACATCAATCATCTTCTCACACTGGTCAGTCCATCCAGAATTTCATGATTGTTTTGAATTTGTGGTGCTAATTTATACATATTTCTAAGGAATTTTTGTTCTAATGTACAATGTTAAATGTGACTTTTAATTAGTCAGCGTATCGATCACTTGACGTCAAGTCAGGCTGAGGCAGCAGTTACTTTAACTTAAATTTGCAGTAAGTCAGAAAAAATAGTGGGGATCTGTTGATTTTACCTAGATTTTGTGGATTTGTAAAAAAAAAACTGCAGGTTTATTGATGTAACTTAGAGTCTACTGGGCCACATAAAAAGCTGCAGCGGGCCAGATTTGGTCCCTGGACCTCAAGTTTGACACGTGTGCTGTAGAGTAAACTCCAGGTTGTCTTGATTCAGAATAAATAAAAGTAGATGTTTGCGCAGAGCGTCTTACCGGAAAGTAGAGGAGCAGCGCGCCGCAGAGGATGGCCTCCAGCAGGACCAGGCCTGACGCCCTGATGCTCTGCCAGGGCAAAAAGACGTTACAGGTTTTTAATTTTTTTCTTTCAGGATGAGTCAAAACAAAATTAAACTTAAAGTGAAACAACTCTCATCCAGAGCAATGGCATTTATTTGACTATACATGTTAAAACAAAACATTTCCAGTAAAAAATGATGTTACCTTTCCAAATGTTATCAACTGTTATATTATTTTGAGTGTTTTTATCATTTTTCTGATTGTTTTTCATTGCCTGTATGGCTGAACTCATGATCTCTGTGTTCAAATTTTGTTTGGTGACTCTAGAAACATGACATAAATCTTTAATATTCAAATTGTCAGTTTAATAAAAACATTCTTTCTTGCATATAAACTCTAATAAGTTATGGTGTGATGTTAAATCAAAGTGGTTTACCAAATGCCTACAGAGTTTAGCTAAAAGATATGAAAGAAAGACTTTCTGCCTCTTTATTATTGGGCATGAAAAAGAATAAGGTAAAAGCTCTTCCTTTAAAGCTTGTTTTATTATTATTTTTGATGGAGTCACCATTTCAGGCATGTCCTGTTCTTCCTTTATGTAATATATTTTTGTAACATTGTGTCCTCTAATTGACAAGATGCTTGAGGGGCTCTCAGAGAGAGGAATACAGCTGTGCCACCAAATTAAAAATACATACAAAAGAAAAGTGAAGCCCGACTTCTCTTCACCACATGAGGGATGTTTATTTTATCTTGAACCAAAATAAAATATACAAAGAAGTTTTAATGTTTTATCAAAATTCTGTAACAGTAACAGTAAATAATAATGTGGATATGGAAGCAATTTTTAATAATAGTTTTGCTGCACTTGGGTTATCATTTTATTTAAATTTAAAGACGATTTCTGTAAATATAAACAAGATATTTTGTCCAGTATTAACTGATTTTGATTGTCTAATTAATGTTCGACTGGCTGATTTGAAAGGCCAAAGTGTGAGCACCAAACTAAACACTAATACAACACCCTTCAGTGTGGAAGTCGTCATGATGGAAAGAAAACCCAAAGTCAGTTATTTTAAGTTACACAGATGCTTTCAGAAATTAAACTTTGTTTATTAGTTACTTTAATTAAACTTTGTTTATTTATTAGTTATATTAATTAGGGGCAAACCGGTTTATTAGTGTACATTTCCTTGATTGATTGATTGATTTAAACGTGAAGTCAATTTTATCCACTGATCTCACCAACCTCTACAAAGGTCTAGAAATCAACCTCTGTCCTCTTCGGCAGGTTTGACTGACAGACCGACCCACTGGGTCATGTCTGCATGTTTGTTACCAACTCAGTGACTTTCTTACTATATTTAGCATCAATACAGACAGAAAAATGGTATCAGCCAAAATCATGGTCAGCTTTTTAAGGATAAGCAATCGGCCAAAAAACTGATATCGCTGCAACCTAAATATTAATTAATTAATTATCTGAATTGTAGACGTTAGCTCTATAAAGAAACTCAAAACAAAACCTTTAAAATATTAATAAAGGTCATTTTGAAGGTTTACAGAAAAGTCTAGCTTTTTGAGACAAAATAAAGACGTGAGGGATGATTCAAGACTTTTGCACACTACTCTAACTTTTGTTTAGTCTTTCATTGAGCGGATTTAATGCTCTGGTAAGGTAAGATAATTTTATTATTTAGCACATTTTCAGCAGCAAGGCAATTCAAAGTGCTAGTGCCCTGACGGCCGATGGGGAGGGTTAGCTCATAAC
Source organism: Micropoecilia bifurca (assembly GCA_903067075.1). NCBI lineage: Eukaryota > Metazoa > Chordata > Actinopteri > Cyprinodontiformes > Poeciliidae > Micropoecilia > Micropoecilia bifurca. The sequence continues at coordinate 4,945 of CAEGAF010042141.1, read as the reverse complement.
GCCTACCTTATTCCTGCGAAAGTGGTATATGAGCACCATGCTGATGAAGACGATCAGCATGCAGAGACACTGGAAGGACAGCACCGCCAAGCGGAGGGCGCCGTCCTCCAGCACCACGCAGGGAGAGTCGTCTTTACAGAAAGCACAGCCCTGCTGGCAGGGCAGGCAGTCGCTGGGGGAGCCTTCGTCTTCACCCGGACCGCCAAACCCAGCTTTCCCCGTCCGCCCAGGCTCTGCCGGAGGACGACGACACGGTCAAACTTTGCACACATCAACGAGAAGTGAAGGCAAAAAGTAACAAGAAGTAATTTTTCCACATATTGATTTTGTGTCCATGAACTAGAATATTTGCTGCTGGAAAAAAGATATGTTCGCAACAGAGCAGTTAGGTTAAGTTGCCTTGGGGAAATCTGATGAAAGTTGGGATAAGATGGTAAAAGTAGGAAACTATTTAAAACTTTAAAGTTGAAGTTTATACCATATGTTTTGTAACGCTGGTAGAGTTGAGCGCAGGGACACAGTGAGAGAACATGGTGAATAAATTCAGAACTTTTTCTCTGCAAACAGCTTTAGGTTCCAACCACACTGCTAATACTGAGATTATTTTAATCTGAAAAGCTGCAGCAAACAGTGACATCCTTCCATTTATATCCCAACACAAAAGCACAGAATCTCACCAAGTATCTTTGGTCTCATTTCTAAAATATCTAAGTACACTTGAAATAAGACAAAACTAACACATTGGAAAAAATATGAGCTTGTTTAAGTCAATAATTCCTCAATATTGATAACAATTTAATAGTTTTATTGGCAGATTATTTCATTTAAAACATGGGGAAAATGTCTTATTAGAGATTTCCAAAAAAAACTTTGAATTTTTTGAGTGCTAAAGTTGAACATTTATTAGAAGAAACTCAAATGTTGACATCAATATCAGAAATGTTCTAGAAATTATTTTGACATCCGAGTTTCAGAAGTTGAAAATGTGACTTTTGAAACTCAGAAAATTTCCAAAAATCTAAAGACTTTTAACGTGTACTAACTGGTTCTGACCCTTCTGAAATCATGACTGAAAGGTTTTAGACAGCTGCTTTTCCAATGTCCTTTTGCAACTAGCTGTGCTGCAGTACTCAGAAAAGCTTGAACAAATAAAGAACAACATAACTCAATTACAGTTATGTTTTATGCTTTCCTCTCCTTTCCACTCATCTAAGGATTTAACATTTTCTATTAAAGTCATTTAAAGTTTCTATAATGTTTTCCCATAAATTTTGACTTTACTTGTTTTTTTGTTTCCATTGTTTTTTTGTTTCCATTTCAGGAAATACAAGCAGAGGGAACAGTTTTCTATTATTATTTATTGACATTCTTGCTGGCTTGTAGTAGAGTGAAGCATCGCTGAATAAATACGATTATCTTTCTTTGACCTGAACAGGAATCATTGACAATGTGTCAACACAGGAGAAACCGATCAATATGTGTGAACATAGACAGTCAACATCCACTTGTGCTGAACTCATATAAAACAGCTACCTTGCAAAAAAAAACTGTTAACTTTGTAAGGGTTAGGTCACTGTAAGATAACAGAAAAATAACAGTTTTATGTTATTTAATAAAAAATCAAACAATTACACAGTGATCAAATTTGCTGTTATTTAAAACAGAAAAGCAAAAATCCACCCTACTGCTGATAAAATAACGAAGATAACACAGATACAATAATTATTTCTCTATAGGCATATTGTAGTTTTGTTGTCTGAAGTGCTGAGGCCCTCCCTAACTAACTCCCCTATAACAAATATATTATTTAATATCAACAAATATATTAACAAAATATTTGTGAATAAAACAAAGATATTGTTTTATTAACTTTGGGCTTGAAAAGGGGAAGCGTTATATGTTTTCCAAGCACATGGCGCCATTTTATAGCACAACTGTTACCTTCAGTTGTTATAAAAATGTTATATATGCAACTAGATTTTATTTTAACAATATTATAGATGTGAAGTTTGTCCAAATCTGTTTATTTATTCTTTGAATTCATTTTGTATAGTGAAGAAGCTGCTTCTACAGATATTTATTGGCGTTTTACGTTTTTGTTACCCTGCTTTTGGCAGTTGGTGGTTACTATAGCAACCGGCAACTGACAGCCCCTCCCCCTCTTTTTTCTGTTGCCGTCGGTAACTGTGGTATGTATTAGGACAGTGTTTTTCAACCACTGTTTACACACTAGTTTACCGTGAGTGATCGTCAGGTGTGCCGTAGAAATTATCCAATTTCACCTACCGTATTTTTCGGACTATAAGCCGCTACTTTTTTCCTACACTCTGTGTTTTCTTTACAGGTGTTGTATTTTAACATATATTTTAGACAAATGTAATTATATACAGTGTTTCATGAGTAATTTTACTATGTTTTGTAAACATTTTTCACCGTCATCATAATTAATGTCCATTTTCGCTATGTTTAATTTAAAAATGTTAACTGGTGCTAACTGCTCATTGGCAGATATTGTTTTGTAGTTTGTTTAGGGTTATTTATTGCATTTTATTTAATGTATTGTAGCAGAAGCTGCTGGGCTGATGTTATCCACCAACTTCATTTCCTCTTTTGAAATCAACCATACTGAGACGAAACATAGAATGGTTACAAACATATGGCTAAAAAGAAATTTGACTTCAATATTTTACGCTTTTTTTAATCAAAGAAAAAAGTGAAATCCTACAACTGCTAAAAACTGACACTACTTCATTTTTGTTTATATTTCGTGATTCTGGCCCCCAATTGAACAAAGTCTGCCTGAAAACCATAATAAGGAACCTTAACAGTAATGAGCCTTGTAAAGACTAAAAATATGTGCTTTTCAAGTAAACCTCAACCTAAAACTACTCAAAAACTATCAGTGAGACTGAATATGTAGTTAAATAAATGGATTGAAAAACAAATCTAAAAATAAGAAACTTGGACAGAACAAATGCTTTGATTGCAACAGCAAACGCTCAGGAAAACAAAACAAACTGTACAAAAATAAATGGGTAAAAAGAGAACTGTTTATTGGTTTGTATAGAAACCCCTTGAGAGACGCCAATATGGCTGCATTGATAACAGATTTCAGACTTATTGAGCTTTGATGGAGGCTTTACGGGAAGATGCTATTGTCTTTGAGATTTGAAGGGATTTTGCCTTTAAAAAGAACTGTCCCATTTTTTTTTTTTTTCAAAGCCCATCACCAATTGCTTCAGAGGGACTACTCATCTCCATAGCAATGAGTCACACGTATTTTCATTGGTTTGGTGCTACTATGGTCAGAAGAAGCTTGGATACAATAACTTTATATACATAGAAGTGAGCAGAATGGCTTCTACTGCAAAAGAATGTTACGGTTGTATTTTTATGGCTTTCCAAGCCACACGTTGCTATTACTGTTATCATTTCCAATCCATTGTAGAGGAAATAAACACATTTCCAGGTATGAAACAAGAACATTCAAGTTAACTATGAGCTCAAACATATTTTGCAAAGATGAAGCGAACAATATGGTTAAAAACAAAAAAAGGAGACCAGAGGGAGTTTGAGTGGGATGAAGCAGGACGGAAAGATGACTAAAATGAAAACTTGGTAGGGAAATTGAAAGAGGGCAGGTGGAAACCACTGGGGGTCTGTGTTTGCAAAAAGCCTCCTTTTTAATTAACTCGCAGCAGACAGAATAAACTGCAGATAGAAACTATCATTAAAAAGATATTTCCCATCTCGAACTGGATTAGCCTCCCAAGGTGGCGAGGCTGCGTCCATTTCCAGACCGAGAAGATAAAAGCTCATCATAAACTTTAATGAAGGGGAAAATGGACTTACTGTTCAATCTTCGGCCATATTTTTGGATTTAAAAAAAATACCTCACAGCTACCTAACTGCTTGCAAGGGAATGTCATAAACAGACATAACTTATAGCATCTGTGTGCAACCCAGAAGGCATCAGCAACATCAGATTTATGCTAAAGGAACTACAGAAATGACAGTTTTTTTTTGAGAAATAAAAACTCAACACTTTGACAGCTTACAGTATGAAACTACTTTACTAAACATGCTTGTATGTAAGATGCTGAAAATGCATTTACTGCTAACAAAGCAAGATAAAGTAAACAGATTCTGATACTGTTAAATGGATAGATTAGCTTTGAAGTGAGAAATATGAACCACTAATCATCTTTGGTTTGAATTTATGAGGAGATTTAATTAATTTTAATAGATTACATTAAGAAAATCTCAACAATGAGCAACTGTTTGTAATATTATTTACTACGAGGCATAAACAATTAATTTTGGTTTAGCTTCTAGTGGAAACATCTTAATACACCATAAATATGACATAACTGATACGTAACTTTCCAGCAAGAAATATGAGCTTGTTTTACATCAATAATTCCTTAATATTGAGGAAAAAGTAATACTTCAAATGGCAGATTATATCATTTATAATGAGACATTTTTCCCAAGTTATAATTTTACTAATATTATCTCACTCAGTTAAAGTCATCTAGAAGCTGCCATTGAAATCAAACACATGAACAATGTTAACATGCAGAAATCATATGGAAGTAAATATGTGCCATCACAATTTGAATAAAAAATGCATCTGAAATTTGAATGTTGTACATATTTGCGCTTACTTTTTCAATTTCAAAATTAATTCAGAATATAATTTTGACCTAAAAAAAATTCGCTGTCATTATTTGTACATGTTTGCAATTTTCATTTGTTAAAAAAATTCACATTCCTATTTCAAAGTAATAAATTTTTCAATATATATATTTTCAGTGTTTAAAAGAATTCAGCATATAAAAAAAATTCAACTTTTAAAAATTCAAATATAATATTTTCAGTGTCCTAAAAATTCAACTTGCTCAAATTCGCCGTCTCAAATTCAGCGTCTAAAAATTCGCTGTAC
>CAEGAF010042129.1:0-10937 GCA_903067075.1 Micropoecilia bifurca | reverse complement strand
AACTTTTAACACTTTTAAAAGTGTTACTTTAACACCAGCTGACTTGGACACATATAGACACTTTTGGGTGTTAATTCAACACTGGCATTTTTACTGTGTATGAGCCAAACATTTAATTACAGTAACAATGCTACAACTAGCTAACTGTTAGCTGCTAACAATGCTAAGTTTTCCTTGTTTGAAACCATATTTATCGACTCCGGTTATTACTGACTGATTTTCGGGGCAGATATTTTCCCCCAGACTCTATAAACTCTTCAGATTGTGTTCAGTGGATCCGCTTTGCCATTGTGCCACTCCTCACTATTCAAGCTACGCAGTTAAATGCTGTTATTTTGTGTCCATTAGCCTCTAAAAACCTCCCATCCAAAGGTGTTTTTCTTTCGGTTTTACAGCAGGGACTACGTCAGGAGTCCGTTTTGCCCTTTTCCCACTTCTCCCTGGTCTCCATTATCCGCCGATGTACAGCCCAGCTTTACACCCGGCTGTTTCCCCGGTGACCTGCCGCTTCGGCGTCCGCCGCCTCTCATTGCCTTTGACCCTGTTTGCCATGCAGGCTGTAATTGTCACTCGCTCAAGGCTTTTAAAACCATCAAAAGCTCCTCAGTGCTGGGCGTGTGGCAGTATATCTCGGCTCTCATCAGAACGCTGTCCTCCAAGAGCTAATCCAGCAGCCCCCGAGGTGGCTGATCCAAACCAAACTAATTATTTTGTTTAACCGCTGCGGCTGGAAAACAGCCACTGCACTTTCAAAATGAAGGTCCAGAGCGAGGCGTCTCAACACGATGCTATCTCTTACATTCTCTCTCCTTTTTCCAGCTGATAGAAATGTCTCCTTTTCTGTTTTTGTCACAATAATCTGTTTCTTGAAACAGCAGCCACCGTTTTCAAAGTTTCCTCTTTCTCCTTGTGTGTGAAGTCGGATGTGCTATATCCGTAATGGAGACCTACCAGCAGCGTGTTGAGGAGAATCTTTTTCTCTGCCCCTGAAGTCTGGACCTTCCCCGGGCCAGCAAATATATCAAGCAGCTTTCCAGTTTGTGTTCTGCTCTCAGAGGAAATAGGCTCCCTGAGGCTTTGAGGCCTTCTCTTGATCCCTTGGTGATACCGAGGATTTACAGGGACTCTAGTGATTAGCCAGAGGGGAAATGGGAAAACAGGGGCAATCGCTGCCAGCAGTTCCACATCCAACAAATACAGACAAACACACACACACACTGATGCTACCATAGCAGGAAAACATCAGAACATTCACACACCCTATAAACGTATTATCACGTATTATCACACAACCCTTTAAGACGCTAATGTCTCTGATTAGGAGTTTGTTTAGAAGGTCAAAGCAGTTCAAAATTTGGAGTGAAGATAAAAGATGAATGGTTTTCCAGAGATTGAGGCATTTATTTCAGGGTATGACGGATTACCCTGAAATATAATAGAATTATGAGAATTAAATTCAATTAATTAAAGTTTGTCTAAAAACCCATTTATTTTACTTGACTTTTAATTCCAGCAGGATCTAGTCTTAAGGTGTGTTTTTGTTTTTAAACTGTAAGAGTTTTTTACTTATTCTATTATGTTGTGTTTTAATGTGTACATTAAAACAACTTTGTATCAGCTGTGTTTGTTTTAAAGTGTTTTATAAATAAAGTTGGATTGGATTGGAATAAATTTAGAATATTACAAGAATTAACTTGTATAAGAAAAAAAGTCAAAATGTTACAACTTTCTTCTCATAATATTTTGACTTTATTCTCGCCGTTTACTCTGCCGTATCAGGATATCCGCACATCCTTAAAAAAATATTTAAAAAGCCTCAAATTAATGCATCTAAAATTAAGGCCTTAAAATACATTAAATTAAGGCCCTAATTCTTTCTTCGCAGGACTATTTAATCCCATTTATTCCATGTAGTTTAATCCTCCTGGAGATTTTTGTGTCATGTAACAGTTTCTCATCTTTATTGCGTTTTGCGACTCAAGACGGCTAGCAGCTAGCTAGCGGTAGCTGCTAACATACCCATGCTAACTGGCTAGCTGGCTTTTTAGCGTCACTCATGGGTAAATTAAGCCACTGATGTTACATTTCACTCAGAGTAGGAGTGAAAAAGTGGCAGATTATTTCACTTATAACAAGACATTTTTCCCACGTTATAAGTAAAAAAAAATCTGCCATTTGATCTAAATCAATATTAAATAATTATTTACTTAAAACAAGTTCCTTTATCATTCTGAAAAGTTACTTATAAGTTGGTTTTGTCTTATTTCAAGTGAACTCAGATATTTACAGTAGAAACTAGACCAAAATACTTGTAAGAGTTTGTGTTTTTCAGTGTTTTATTGGATTTTGTAAATCAGTTTCTAGACATTCAAAGGTGCTACATAAATAAACTTTGATAAGATTTTTTATTTAGAGGTATTAAAGGCTATGGGAACCATGCATCTTTTTCCTTCAGTTATACAATCAAGAATAAAATGTAAAAAGTTCAACATTGATGAACATTAAGCTAAGCACAAGCTAATAAACTTCTAAATATGTCTGTTCTGCCATAAAGTTTATGTGATATACTTCCCTGTTTTTCCTTGTTTTTCTGGGTGTATGAATATGCATCCTCCTTTTTCCCCAACCTTGGAAATCAGCATATCTAAACAAATCAGAGCTCCTTGATATTGAAAATGGTTGTAGCAGTCCCATATGTCCCATCTGGCCTTGAAGATAAAACACTGAAGAGACATGGTTTGAAAGTACAAGCTCTTCTGCTGCAGTGCAAGTGTATTATTCGTATTTAGGGCTTGTAGTCGTGCAACACGCTGGCATTTGGTTGATCTTATCCTCTTTGTGTAAGAGATAAGCAAAGGCCAGGATCAAACTGGCTTTATTTGGCTTCATGCTGCAGAGGAACGTCCAGCTGTTAGCTGGAGCAGAAAGAGTTGGACCTGCAGACTGATGAGAGCTTTGCACCATTTATTGGACGGCGCCTTAAAAACCGTAAAGGTTAGCAGAACAGCTGACGGTGTGAAAAGAGAATCAAAGAGGTTTTAATGAAATAAACGTAACTTAGTTACTGCACTGCAGGCGCCAGGATGAACGGATGAATGGATGGATGGATGGATGAGTTAAAGGAAAACTTTATATTCAGAGAAATCACATGGATGGATTCATGGATGAATGGATGGATGGATGGATGGTCAGATGGATGAAGGAACAGATGGATGTTCAGATGGATGGATGGATGGTTGGTTGGATGTTCAGATGGATGGATGGTTGGTTGGATGTTCAGATGGATGAAGGAACAGATGGATGTTCAGATGGATGGATGGTTGGTTGGATGTTCAGATGGATGAAGGAACAGATGGATGTTCAGACGGATGGATGGATGGTTGGTTGGATGTTCAGATGGATGGATGGTTGGTTGGATGTTCAGATGGATGAAGGAACAGATGGATGTTCAGATGGATGGATGAATAGTTGGATGGATTAACGGTTGGATGTTCAGATGAATGGATGTTCAGATGGATGAAGGAACAGATGGATGTTCAGATGGATGGATGGTTGGTTGGATGTTCAGATGGATGAAGGAACAGATGGATGTTCAGACGGATGGATGGATGGTTGGTTGGATGTTCAGATGGATGGATGGTTGGTTGGATGTTCAGATGGATGAAGGAACAGATGGATGTTCAGATGGATGGATGAATAGTTGGATGGATTAACGGTTGGATGTTCAGATGAATGGATGTTCAGATGGATGAAACAACAGATGGATGTTCAGATGGATGGATGGTTGGTTGGATGTTCAGATGGATGAAGAAACAGATGGATGATCAGATGGATGGATGAATAGTTGGATGTTCAGATGGATGGATGTTCAGATGGATGGATGGATGGTTGGTTGGATGTTCAGATGGATGAAGGAACAGATGGATGTTCAGATGGATGAATGAATAGTTGGATGGATGAATGGTTGGATGTTCAGATGGATAAACACATGAATAGATGAATAAATTATGACAGAAATCATCACAGATCAGGAAGTAAATGAAAGAGGAAGTGACATCATGCTGAATGCTGATTGGCTGGTCTCTGCTCATAGCTCCGCCTGCATGTACGGCAATCCCTCAACGCCATTAATTGGCTCCAAACAGCTGAATCCCAATAAATAAGTTCAAAACTCCCGTTGTTGTGCCGTAGTTTCCTCAGAGTAAAGTTTCCCAAACGCAAGCAAACACCTGAATCTGCTACAACAAAAGATTAGACCGTTTAGAAGCCAAAAGACGGTTTCACAGCTCGGTTTTGGATCCATTTGGCAGCTTTAAGGGCCAGTTGTGTGAAATATCAGCTGCAGATGAGGTCGAGTGCCAACACCAATAGACAGAGGTTTCCAATTATCCAGCAGCGGAGGCAGAGGAACGGAGAAACAGGTGGCGCCTTTAATTGCTTTTTGCAACCCCAGAAGCAAAGCAGCACCAGAGGGAGCCGAGACGTTGGACGTCCTCTGGGAGGAGAGACATTCACCACTGTCCTCGTAATTGGCTTTATGGAAAATGTGGAAATATAATCCGGTTCTACACGGTAATGTTTTTATTAAAAGCTCAGGATGAGAAGGATTGAGAGTGATTTGAATCTGGAGAATCAACATTATTTCCATCTATTCATCCAGCCATCTGTTCGTCCATCCGTCTATCCATCCATCCGTTCATCCATCGTGTTGGTTGTACCAGCTGATTAGACAGGTTTAATTTTTAGTTTCTCTTGAAATTACAGTTTATGTATTTTATTTTATTATTTTTGTGTTGTTTGATGTAATTTAGAACTTTTACTGTTTTATTCAAATATGCTTTATGAAATAAAATAAAAATGAAATAAAGAATAAATTGATAAAAAATTATTTTAAATGTGGATAGTAAATAAATAAAATAAAAAGAAACAAAACTAATAGATTAATTAGATTATTCAATTTATTAGCTTTATATAAAAAATAAAGCTAATAAATTGATATCGATAAATAAAACACAAATATTTACATTTATTTTAAAAATCTGGATAATAAATAGATAAAACAAAAGTAAAAATAGATGAAAATAAAGAAAATGCAAAAAAATAGATGAATATGCAGAGTAAAAGAACTCAAATTAATATAAAATAAATAAAAATTTTAAATAGATAAATAAAAGTAAAAAATGGATATTCAATGAAATAAGGAATACATTTTTAGTTAGCTTGAAATGTTTTGTTTTTATGACGTTTTTAAACCATAAAGCCATTATGAATAAATAAATACAAAAAATTATAATCAACCAATAAATAAAATGGATAATTAACTAATTAAAAGTTTTCAGAGCCAATTTTACATCCGTAATAACAGAACAGAACAGAATCAGCTGCCTCCTCAACATTAAGAAGTAGTTAGTAAGTTTGATGCATGAGGTCACTATTGATGATTATTGATCTCAATCAGCAAACCAATACCACGAATATCCTCTAACATCCATCTTTTTTATTTCCTGAATCCGGAGCAACGTGGAGCAGGAAGCTTCATGCGTTGTCCCAAACCGACAGTCTGCAGCTTCACACACGGAGAACTGCAGCTCGATAATTGTAAATACTAAAGTATGAAGTCATTATATGTCTCATAAAGTAGACAGCTGGACTTAAATGAGTCATCTGTTTAAGTGGCAGCTGGCACTAATGGAAAACCGCGGCTTATATATCACTGAGCAGCAGGAGTTTCCGTACGGCAGAACCTCCTCTGGCATTACGGCCCGTCGTACGGAGCACCAAACAACTCAAAAGTGTCCTTTACTGCCCCAAAATGGAGAATAAATATAAAGGTATGTATAAAAAAGAATAAAAATGCTGGGTACCTATACAAAAAAAAGTGCAAAATGATTTGCTTACAGTCAGAATTCTCAGTTTAAATGAAGTTTGAATTCTGGGATCAAAGTCAGAATTATACGAAAAATGTCAAAATTCTGAGCTTAAAGTCAGAATTTTGAAATCAAATAAAATCAGAATTCACAGATTGAAGATAAATTTTTTAGAAAAAAAAGTCAGAATTATGAGAAAAAAAAGTCAAGAGTTCTGGTTTTAAAGGTATTTTTTTAGAAAACAAAGTTAGAATTATGAGAAAAAAGTCAGAGTTCTGAAGAAAAAAAATTGAATTCTGAGATTAAACTCAAAATTTTGACCAAAATAAGGTCGGAGTTCCGAGTTTAAAGTCAATTTTTTTTTATTCAGCGGCCCTGGTCCTCTTCTGTACGATTCATCCTCCTGCGGGGTTTTTATTAACCTTTTCACTTTTCGGCCGCATTAGCATCCCCAGTCTGCAGAATGGCGGTAAAGGGAAAAAAAAGCAAACTTTTCAGCTTTTCCAGCCACCAACGTTGGACTCAAACAACCTTTGAATCCGACCAACCATGAAATTGAGCTCTTACCAGGTTTTCCTGGTGACAGAGAAAAATCACGGCAGAATTGATGGTGGCTGTTAGTGCATCTAGAGAATCATATTGTCTGGTCTTTGGATCCGAATGAAATATTCATTGGCCAACACATTGGTTGTGTGCATGCGGCGGCGGCTGCTTGGGAAGGAGAGTCTTCCTGCTTCTAATGACTTGGACGTCCTTGACAACCAGAATGTTCTTAAGCATCATTAGAAGGAAGTGAGTAATCAATCATCTGCGGTACAGTTCTTCTGCGTTGTTCTATAAGGAGGTTTTAATGCGATTCCTTCCCACCAGGATGAATAAAATGACACACCAATGTGTGCAAACAATGGGCCATCTGAGTCTGACCCTTTCCTCTCCCTTCCCACGAAAAATTACTCTCTCTGCGGGGAGCTAACTCCGACATTGGCACTATTTCATTTCTCTTTCAAAATATTCTCAGCAGGCCTCCAATATGAGTCTAATAGAGCACCGGGGTCCTCCAGGAGTGTGTTTGCATAGCGGTTCTCACATGTAATATGCCACATGTTTCCATCCCAAGAGGTGAAAACGCTGCTACCTGCTTCCCAGATTCATAAAATCCCTTCAGAGCAACAAAACACAGAGGAAATCAAAAGCAAACTGCCTCATTTCCTGACAAGAAACACTAAAGTGTAACATTTTTTTTAATGTTTGACAGAAACGTGTTGTTTTGCTCACTTCAATTTCATAAAACATACATTTCTGATTGCCGTTTTACACATATACACTGGGATTAACTGCGTTAGGGGGGATCCACGTCTGTAGGTTCTCTGGGGTTCAGCAGAGCCTCTGTCTCTACCTTGCTGCTCCCTCCTGCTGCTAAACTTAATGAAAAAATGTGTTGTGAGGCAAGAGGATAGTGGGGAAAAAAGATCCTTCTGGTCCAACAAAAGTTTTTTTTAACCATTAGTGAACAATGTAGCTCTACAGGCAACTGAAAAAGCTTTCTGCAAATCCTAAAATTTGTTTCTTGCTGAGTTATTCTCAAGCTAGTAAAGCTGTCATCTTAGCCTCTCCTACAACAGCACCTTAGAAAATTCATATAGCCAAAATTAAGGCCTTAAAATGTCTTAAATCAATGTAAAACAAAATTTAGATGCTAATTACAGGTCTTAAATTTTTGTCAGAATTGTCTAATCTTGTGTTTTTGTGTCATACAAAGGTTTCTTCTTTCATTACGTATCGCTAACTAGCTGCTAATATACCCTTGCTAACTACCTTTTCTCTTTTACATCTACCAAGAGTAAGTCACCCAGATCGATGTAACTTAGAAATAACCTTTAATCATCTAAACTTTCTAAATAAAGTTTGAAATAAGCATCAGGAGCATTTCTCAGAAGCAGATATTAGCTTGGTTTAGCCTGTATTAGCTTATGGTAAACATTGAGACAGCGATAACATAAGAGATAGTAGCAGGTAAACTAGCTAAGCACACCTTAGTGCAATAGCTGGTTGAAGTTCATCTGCTAACTAGTTAGCAAGGCATTATTGAGCATTTTTTAGCCTAGCATATCTTAACTTGCAAAACAAAATTAAGTAAGTAAAAAAGAGGCAACTTAGGACTTTTAAGCTAATTAGCAAACCTTATCTTACAATAACATATAAGTAAAGGAGAACTTTCTATGAAGGAACTGTTAGCTTGGCTAATTTAGCATGTCACTGGGTGAAAAGTTAGGTCAAGGAGAAGACTCCATCTGTTAGCTGTTAGCTTAGAGTAAAGTTTAGCTGTATGTTATCTTAGAGACAAATGTCATAGATAAGGAGTATGACATGCAACAAAAACTATCTGGAGATTATTGACTCACTTATCTAAGTGTATCTTAGCTAAGTGACATTAGCCTCAAATAAATCTGTAAATAGTTGTGGATGTGTGTGGAAAGCCAGTATTTGATCATTTATTCACACTATTCATTTTCCACCAAGTCTAAAAACTTTCATGAAGCTCTGCTGGACACGGCTACATTGACTTCCTCCCTCCTCCACTTTCATCCTCCCGTCACGCCAACATCTGTTGCACTGCCAGCAGCGTATGACGGCTACTGGGTGTAAATTACCTTTTGTTTTTATGCTAGTTTTGTTTTCACATCTTGGGCACATAAAGATGCTGTACTCTGCAAGAAAACAATATTCTGTCCTGGAACAAAAAGTCCACAGGGTCCAAGCAGCATCTTGCATCTCAAGGTTTTCATAATAGCTTGACTGCTACTGTCAGACCCTGCAGAACCATCAGAGAATAATAAATATATGCATTTATGTACACAATAGGGATGGATATTAAATCGATCTCATCAATTAGTTGAATTTTTGAAGAATTAATTTTTGAAAAGTCAGTATTTTTATTTATTTTAACCAATGCTGTCTTTCTATAATTCAGATGTAGGCACGCCCAGAGCCGCCATCTTGTTTTACGTCTTCGCTTTATTTGGACTTTATTAGGGTAAAATAGGCTGGGAGTTTTTATAAATATTGTTATTTTAATGAGAATAAAGTCATGCGACTATAAAGGAGGAATAATGTGAGAATAAAGTTGTGACATTAGAAGAATTAAGTAATTTGTTTAGAACTCTAGCATGAAAAAAAATCCAACTTTTTCTAATAAAAACATGTTTTACACATAATTTTGAGAAGTTGTTCTGGTAAATTGCATCCTTATTCTGCTATTATCATGATTACTGTTACAAAAAACATAAGTTGGCTGTTTTTTTATTGCCTGGTGTTTTACATACTAAAAACTGTAAATAAAAACAAGAATCGCAATTGAACTGGCTTAAAACATTTTTAAAGTTTTTAAAGTAAAGAATATAAGCATATCATCACCAATTATGCTTGACCAAAAACTTATAAAGCACAACGTTTCACCCTTGAACACTTTAAAAAGTAACAAACATGACTATTAAACGCAATAAACTGTTAGCATTGTGGTAATTAGCTGCCGATGTACAAAATAATATTTTCATTGGATTAATGACAATTTAGAACAACAAACACTTCTTTCTCATTAGCTTACAAGCTTCAGCATTAAATCGCCATGTTGGGAACATTCAAACACGTAGGTAAGAAGTAGTTTTAGGGCTAATTTAGCTTGCTAGCGTCTGCCCACAGCGACATAAAACTACTTCCGGTTCGCGCAGGGTCACTTCCGGTCGGCCGTAAAGTCACTTTAACTCTGTTTGAAATGAGCTATGTCGCCCCCTAGTGGAAAGGGAGGAATGAACCCAACAATTATGTACTTGTAATTAAAAAAAAGTCTTGTAATTTTTGAAAGACAATTTTATTTACAAAGACATTATCATTCATTTTAATTGTCTTGTTTATTTATTTTATATATTTAAAATTTCTTTAAACTCCAGTGTTAAATGTTAATCAGAATTTAAAGTTTATTGATCTTTGAGAATGTGCTCTTGCATTAATTTCCATAAAAACTGCCTCAAAACAACATTATTGTTCATAGCAATAACTGTAAAAACCGTTCAATGTGGAGTCAACCCTGAGCATCCAGCCAGTGCTGCAGTAGGCTGTTTTTAGACACATGCTATATCTCTGCCCAACCCTTTTCCACAGCTGTAAATGCAAATTTTAATCTCGTGCATCAGTGCTGAGGACTTTTAGGCCGTATAACTCTTTTATGAATCACCACCAGGGTTCATAAAACAAGAATATAACTCCTGATTGCTGTTCTGCTGACACCGCATACCATTACTTTTACTCCCTGCGATTACGTCACCGTTTTGAACCGACTCCCTCTCAGACCCGCTGGACGACGCCGGTCACGACACGCCGGGTTCGCCTTCGGGTTTGCGTGGTCATGACTTCGACAGTGCAACAGAATCACTATGGCGACCTTTCCAAAGCCCGGCGGCGTCGCGTCTGCCTCCTCATTAGCACATTGTAAAGGTGGTAATATTGTTCCCGAGCCATCTGTTTTGACCACCTTTCAGCTCCCGTCATTAAGCAGTGGCTGCGTATCTGACAGTTGCACACTGCGGACTGAAAAGAGGCATTAGCCAGGGCGAACCGCAGGCTTCCCTTTGATCCACACTGGAGTCAATGCTGCTATGAATTCATTATAAATATCAGAAGAGGAGAAAAAAAAAACATATTGCTGGCTAAAACAATAGGTTACTGAGTGCATTACCCCGGCTTTATTTAATCTGCCTGACTTGACAAGTCGTCTGAGCCTCTGAAAAACACCAAGTAGACTTACAGATCGCCTACATGAAAACATCTACATTCATATTCTCTGCTGTTTGTATTAAACAAAAACAGGATTTTTACTCCTGTTTACTTTCACTGCAAACACACAAAAGCAAGTATTGTTTAGGGCTGTAGTGATACAATAATCTCACTGTACGATACACGATATTCTGACCAAGATACGATATATATTGTGATATTCAGCAAACGATACAATTCAATACACTTTTGTGATTTTCTGAAAGATTTTAGAGGGACAGAGTGATTTTGGTGACATTT
>CAEGAF010042094.1:0-32488 GCA_903067075.1 Micropoecilia bifurca | reverse complement strand
TTAGTTAGTTAGTTAGTTAGTTAGTTAGTTAGTTAGTTAGTTAGTTAGTTAGTTAGTTAGTTAGTTAGTTAGTTAGTAAGTATCAGGAAACTCATTAACAGTTAGAAGAGAATATTTTCTGAATTTTTCAGACATTTAATGTATGAATTTAAACTGAGAAAAATCACCTTTCCTGGATTAAAATCTTTTAATCATGATTTACAAAACATTTTGAATTCAATACAAGTCAATACCTATTGTTGCCACTAGATGTCACAAGATATCTTGCAAACAATTTTATAATTTCTTTTTAGAAAAAATATTTGTGTAGTTTAAGTTTAAACTCTCTTGCTGTCAAAATAATAAGCTTGTCTCCAAACTAATTACAGTTTAGATATTCCTATCTTCTTATGATATATCAATATGTTTGATACGACTATATTCACAAACTTTCAGAGCTAACAGTTTAACTTTTGACAAACAAATATGGAACATTATGTACGGTGAGCTAATATTTTTCAAGTTGCAAAGTTTTTTATTTTTAACTTTTCGTCCTTGTTTACAATGTAGGTGTCACTTGAATTACAGAGAAATCCTTCAATGGAAAAAGAAGAAAAACAACTGCTATCTGCCTTTCTAAGTACATTTTGCGGTTGACTTCTGTTTTTATTTCTTTTCCTTGTTGACAGTTGCTAAAACACACACTGTTATTTCCCTCAGTCATTTTTGCCCTCTAATTATCGCTGCATAATCTTGTGCACTATGAGAAAATCTTTGATCCCGTGCCACTTAAATGAATTTTAATGTAAGCAGTCGTATGAAATGATAATAATTACCCCTCACCATAGAGGCACATTTTAACTGGGAATGCATTCTGCATGCATGTTGTAGCTTGTTAGCATGTTGGCATTTTACAATGGTGTAAACGGCTCCCATCATCCAAGACAATCACATCAATACTGACTTCACACCAAACATACCATTTTTTACTCATATTTCCTCTTTGTTCCTTTGAAGCTTGATCAGCACAAGAAGAAACACGTTCATCTCTTACTTTCTAACCTCAGTGCAAGAAGTGGGTTTTTTTTGTTTTGTTTTTTTAACTGCTTCATTTAGCTCAAAACCAGTTTGTCTTGGAAGATCTTCACTGTAATCACTCACCACTGGAGGAAAATGGTAATTATGATCATTAAAAAAAAAAACCTGTTGTATTGCATAAAAGACAGTTACAGAAGAAAATGTCATTAAAGACATTCATCAGAAAAGAAAGGACCGTGAAATTAAAACAGCTTGATACCTCTTCAGACTAAATGTGGTTGTTTTTACATGTATCACAAACTCGTGCAAATTACCCACAGGTAGAGTTCAAATTTAGTTTCTGTCTTAGTTTGCATTCTGTTTGAATCATGAAATTTGTCTTTACTCAGGAAGGACATTAGTTATTTAGAAGTACACGTTTGCAAAACTGTTTTAAAATCACACGAATGATAATAATTTGATTGTGATGTATTAAAAGATTAAGTATGACCTTATTTTTAAAACGGATGCCAAACTATAACTTCACGATGCATGCTCAACATGCCTCATTTTATCTCATTTTTCAGTCTTCATCTGAAAATCTAATAAATATACCGAAAATCTACAAAAGACATGGATGTTCACTGTGTCACAACTGTCAACGGTACCACTGTCAAGTTTGGCTTTTATAGAGAAGTGTTGAAAAGAATCTTATTGCTTAAAAGAAAAATATTGTGATTTTGTTTCTCCCTTTCTGCAGGTGTAGAATTTTAACTATTTTCTTTATCCTTTCCCCTCCTATCTTCATATCTCATTTCCATTTTAAATATGTTTCCCACCTATCTCCTTTTGTGCTTTCCTCTTTCTTTTCCATTTTTATGTCCATCTAATGAACCACAAGTGTAAACAAGAAAATGTTTATGTCAAGGCATATTCATATGAAAGAATGGCAAATGAAGATCCAGATCCAAATAAACATATGTGAGCTTTTCATTTAATCTGACTGAACCCGGCGTATTTTGGAAAGATATGGGCAAGATTTCCATGTTCAGAGAGAACATGGTAGAGGCGTAAGCTCCAAGGTTAGGAACTGACCATCAAAGTATGGACTCAGCAGGGATGAATACAAATGCACACCGCACTTTTATGAATTTTATTTGTAAACATTTTAGAAAATGTTTCCTTTCACTCCACATTGTGTCTTGTTATATAAAGTCATTCTATAAAATACACTAACGTTTGTGGCAGTAATATTGGAAAATGTGAACTTCTTATTTTCAAAGATGCAAGGCACTCTCCACTTAACGCCATGGTTACCCACTTCATTTAACATCTGTAATAGTTGCATTAGGATGTTTTTGTGTTAGCAATGAGACAGTGAATTTATAATAATTGGTTTTCAGCCCCTTTTCAGCCTCAAACATCAGCAACCTAAAATGCAATCTATATTAAGCTATATAAAATAGAGCTGACAAGATAAATCATGAAGGGCCTCAGCAGTGCTGTTAGAGAAAATGTCACTCATATCACGGAGGAAGACAAAAACAAAATAGGCCTTATCATCTCCACCACAGAAAGTTTTAAGAATTGCAATTGTGCATCCACATTCATCAAAACTGCTTAAGTGTCCTTCCATATACTTCCCAGAGGAGACATAGAAGCCTGCTGTGGCGTAAAAGGTCCAGCAACACAAGATTACCTGGTGGCGGTGAGGATGACTGAAACAGAAGTCATAACAAGCGAAGGCGTAGGAGAGGAGCAACTGCATGGAGCTTGTTTGTTAAAGCATAGGTGTGGCGCTGTGGCATCTGAATTTAATCATGGAACCATCACCACGCAGACCATGCAAACAACAAGGCAGTTTGTTTATTGTAATCTGTGTTTGCTTGATTCTGCAGCAGGAAAAAAGAAATTTCTCTCATCCTCATTGCTTCTGCAGAGGAAGGCACATTTATCAGTGCATGTGTCCAAAGTCACTTTTCATCTTGGGTTTAATTATTCAAGTGCATTGTTAGGTAAAGTTCTGTTTTATCATCATAAAACTCCTTCTCATCATCCCAGTTTCCTGAAGCCTCATACTGGGTGAACAAACTGGTAGACCAGTCTCTGAGACACGTCAGGCTTGCGGATGATTCCCTTTTTGTAGTACTGCCGAATGGAGCGGCTCAGCTTGTCATAGTTCATAGCAGGCCGGTTCTTCCTGAGTCCCCACAGTCGCGCCACATGAGCTGAGTCTTCGATTTTAAAAATACCTGCAGGGAGAAACGGGAATCTATAAAAACAAAGCAAAGCAAACAAAAAACACACACTGCAACAAGTACAAAACAGAGTGTACTTGTACTTGAGTCACTAGTCAAACACATGAGCTTAGAAAGAAAAGTACTGCAAGTTTTTTCCAATCGCTGACCTGTAGTTTTGGTGCTTTTTTAAAAATTAAATAAATATTAAAAAAACAAAAGTTATATCATTGGAAACTAATCATACATTTTATTTTACTTATATAAGCGAAGAATAATTCTTATCCAGAATTTTCTAGTTCCAGAAAAACTGCAATGAATAAAATGAAATAAATAAAATAAAAATGAAACGAAATAAACAAAATGTGCAGAGTTAGAGAATTTAGCTGGCCAAACTTAGCAAATGTGTAATATTTATACTTGTCTATCCTGCATATTCTGGTAGAATGTAACTCACTGCTGAAACAGGGTTTTTTTCATGGAGTTTGGGAAATAATTAATTAATTCACAACAATAACTGGTCTAAATAACCACATGGTAAAAGTCAGTAAATGAATCTTAAACTTTATGTTATACTATCACTTTTCTGACCTCCTGCAGCAGCTGACTGTGCTGCAACGCTAACACTAGTTTTACTAAAGCAGGAAAAACAGATGAAGAATCCTCTCTAACCAAGTCTTCTGCAAAAAACAGAAGACCTTTTGTTCCACTCATGACAAAACTTCTTTCTTTGGAGATAAATTACGATATTTTTATGAACCACAAACGGAGCCGCTGGCCCTGAAACCTCACTACTTTTTGCATTCCTATTTGTCACACAAATACATTTAGTAAATTGGCAGGAGATGCTGCACCTTTTTCTTTATTGAGCCAGCGTATGCAGCGACCGTAGCTGTGAGGTTTGAGCAGCAGCTCTCGGAGGAACTGCCACAGATGAATCGGCTGACCCGAACAGGATGAATCCGCCTCGGACCAAAGCTCCTCACAGCCTGCACAACAAAATACAGGCATGTCCTCCTTTAGGTTGTTCATATCAACCAACTAAAATCTCACAAAGACATTTATTATTTGAAGCATGCATAATGTAATAATTAAAATTGCGAACTTAAAAATGGTGAAGTAAATTGGTTATGTGAAGAGAGGGGGGGAAACGTGCACTTTAGATTTATTGAGCCTCCTTCTGTTTGTGTTAATGCAGCTTTCATTAAGGTTAAAAAATGTTCTTAAGTACAAGAAAAAGCAGTAGGAAATCAGTCTCACCTGCAGCTTTGGTATCTAGAGCTGAGCACCTCTCTTTCATCCAGGCAGCTGGAGATAAAGGTGACAGACAATCAGTTAGAAGAAACGGTATTTCTCACAGCTCTTAATTCCGCCTGAACATAAGTCTATTTGCTCATTTCTTTTTATGGTTTGTTAAATAAATATATACCTGACTTCCATATATCCAGGTGAGCATACAGCGTGTCTCCGCACAGTGGGGAGCGCTGCCGAAACTCCTCTTCGCTCATGGCACACAGATCCTTCCCTGTCAGCTCCTGGAAGGCCTTTCCTGCGTGGGGCAACCTGTACAGGTGCTCAGTCCACAGCATCCACTTTTGGACATTCCCCGTGTTCCACTCTGCAGGGTCTGCAATGAAACGGAAGGAATTCAAGCAACTTGTTCAGAATAATCACAATATGTGCAACAATTGGCTTACGCAAAGCTATTTTCAAGTGTATGTCATCTGAATGTTGTCAGGCATAACTCAAAGTACATAAAGTTATTATCTTTTTTTATGTCGCTGTAGTCCTAATCAGGTGAACAGATGACTGGGGATCAGGTAGGTATATAACAGCCAGAAGCAATACAATGCAAAAAAAAAAAACGCTTCCTTTGTTTGCTTTCCAAGCAGGCGAGACCTCGCCCTTAAAACTGTGTACACGGCTGCTGCCAGGAGAGAATCATCACTGTCACAATTCAGGGAAACTTGTTCAAAAGGTCAGGATTAAACAGATCCTGGAGCAGGCAAACATAAGTTTGCGTCAGTAAGGATATGATTGGAAACAGCTGTCATCTTAGCTGGGCTATTTACACAAAAACGTGTTGATTTTGGGAGTAAGATTGGTTCTCCGACTTCGCAATTCTTTTATCCGCAATGCTCATTTCACTTTGCTAGTTAGATGCATTAATGCTCTTCAAAGTGATGAAGTGCAGCAGCAGGTGTGTTGCTGGTGAACAGCCTACCTGAGGTGATGTTGAGCAGTTTGCAGGCTGTTTCGATGTCCTTCAGCACCTCTCCCACGACCATGCTCTGCACCTGCTCCAGAGAACGATCCTCCATCTGACCCTCCAGCCCAGGAGAGAGTCCATGCTCCTGGCTATCAATGACGGGGCACTGCTCTGGCTCCTCTCGGCTCTCCATGCGAGTCATGGGTACGGCTAGAGCGGCGGACCCCTCCGAAACCTTCACCACCCAGGCGGCATCTTCAGTGAGGAGCATGTCGTAGCAGGAGAGGTAGAGGCCCGCTCCACGCTCCAGAGCTTCTATGTTGGGCTTGATGTCAACTGTGTCCCAGGGGTCTTCAGAGCATCTGGTTCGCTCGCGGAGGACAAGTGAATCCTCTGTCATCCCAATCCGGGACACAAAGTCAGAGCTCTCTGGTAAGCCGCTCACTGGATTCGACATCTGAGGAGAAAGTCATGCAAGCATCTGAATGACCTGGAAGATGCCAGGAAAAAGTATCAATGTAAATACACCACTAACATCTGAACCTTGTAGGAGCTCACCTTGTCAAATTATGTCTTATTCTTGTTCCTCCAAGTGCTAAAGTACTAACTATCCTCCCAGAAACACCATCCTGTGTTACACAAGGAGCTGATCTGAGACTTGGTAGTTCTTCCTTTGTAGCTTTCCCAAAGTCAAAATGAGATTCTCAGGAGATAAACCTCAAGGGAGAGTAAAAGGACACCCACCCCTGGAAGGCGTGGGGCAAAATGGATTTGACTGAGTCTGTTATTTGTGGGTCAGTGGCCCAGAATGATTCTCATCTTGGGGGTGGATGACTTGTATTGAGACCTGAGGTAGCCCTGCTGCCACTTTCAGGCTTTCAAGGTACCGTCTTGGCGGCCCTCTGTCTCCAGAGTCAGCTGGAGATTTTAATCAAAAAGATGATAAAGACAAGAACATGAACAAAATGTGCCCAAAACCATGTGTCCAAAAAAAAATTGTTTTCAAGTGAAAACCCTTATTGATGGGTGTGGAGTTCTTCCGAAGAGGAGATCATCATCCAAAGTGAACATTTGCCTACATAACCTGCGACTAAAGTGTAATCTCGGATATGGCACCAATAATTTCTACCTGCCACATCTGGCATATGGGAGGTCACACTGCCGCCACACACCAGGTTATCAGTGATTGTATTTGAGGTGGCAGTAAAGGAAGTGTGTCCCCACTGAGCACATGTTCAGTGCAGTAATGGCCTGATTCTGTGGAGGGTAAACAATTAAAGTCTCATAAAGTTTGCATAACAATGAATTGTACTTTTTAGGCCATATGCCACTTTAAAGCTAAGCTCTATTCAGGTTATGAGCCAAATTTTAGATTTGATTTTTTTTTAATCAAAAGTTTATATTGATAAAGAAAAGAGTTATGTTATTTTCCAAACCTCTCCAAAGTTGAATTATGTTATCATTCTCATATTTTGTGAAGATTCCTCTTTCAGCCATTACTCCCCTAACTGGTCCTCCTTCTTGCTCTTCCTTTTATCTCCAAACTTTTGGTAAACTCCAGCCCATCCTCCACTTTTCTCCATCAGGAGTGAGATTAAACGCCTCTGGTATCCCAGCTTGCTGCTGCGTGTCAACTCTGCTGTGCAACAGCTTGCGCTAAACCCATTAGCGAAGCAAATTTAGCCATATTACCTTCTTCCAAAAGGAAGAGAGGACACAGGAAAAAGATACAAGCTCACACCCCCTGTTGAGAGAGGGATTAAGACCCTGACTGATCTCTAAATGAGTTTGGTCAAGACGGTGATATTCATTTCAGGAGCTTTAGAGTTTGCTCCATTTACTCCGCAAAGAAAAGAACTCCTTCCTGGGAAGCTGAAGTGTTTTCACCAGGGTTGGTTTCATTTTCTTTTCTACAATCTCAAATGTTATTTATTGCAAAAATATCCTCCAATTTTCATTGGAATGAGAAAAAAAATTGCCAGAAGGAATATTTTTTGAGGCCAAGAAGTAAACCCTTGAGTTCTGCAATTGCAGACCTGTGAAACCATTTGAGCTTAAAATTAACCAGTGATCTCACATGACTGATGTGAGAAAATGTGGCAAAATGTTCAAATTAAAGTTGATAAGTCGACATTATACAACCCAAAAAGCATGGGCTTTGTTTGAAATAAATACTCAGAGGTGAGTAAGAACAAAAAAGGCCATAAATGTCATCTGAAATTCTTTATCTAATCGTGAAAATCATGTTGGCAGAGAACTCTGCTGGTGTCATTTGAGTCTGGAGTTAAAGGAGTGTGAACAGCCAGGCGTGACTGTTTGCAGTGTGAGTGTTAAAGGGAGATCTCTCTCTCTCTCTGTCTCTAACTTTCTCTCTCTCTCTCTCTCTCTCTCTCTCTCTCTCTCTCTCTCTCTCTCTCTCTCCCTCTCTCTCTCTCTTTCCTTTCCTTGTTATTGTTTCTCATGGGAATCTTGGGCTAACTAACTAAGAAAGTCATTTTGCAAAGAACAGAATGAAGGAGCATCATATGGCTTCATGTGATTATTTACTGGATGAACCTGTGTTGGTTAGATTTGCTCATTTAGATCCTTTTTATGGCAATGCTAATAGAGGCAGGTGCTCAGCTCACACTGTAAATTACATTCAGACGTAACATGGGTCTGTTTATGGATATTTGCTTATTTTATGAATCAGAGGTTGAAGCCCATTTTCCATTATCCGCAGAACCTGTTTTGAATATCATGTTCAGACCATTACAAAGCTCTTTTTCTTATCTTTTTATCTGACAATCAGCAGTGATGACATTGTCTTAATGCCAGTTAAGACAATGCCAGTTGTCTTAACTGGCATTGGGGATGATGGTGCACAGGATGAATCATTCCTGCAGTCAGGTGCACAGGCGTCGGGCCAATATCCTTGGAAACTGAACTTCTGCAAAGACTTTTTTTTTCTGCTAGTCCTAATTAATTCTGTTAGAGGATTGTATTTGTTCTAAATGGCTGAGATAAGCCTTCAAACATACATTGGTAGATTAGCAAATAAACCTGTCACCTGGAAAGATGGATGAGGGAGCGGAAGTTAGATGACTCAAGCCCCTGCAGCCTGATCCGAATGGTTCATTTTCATGTTTACTGAGGATTTTTAGCATTATCAGCATCTACATCAGAATGGGATTTTAAGAGCTTTATATACTGTCACCTGTTCTTTTGTTTTTTTATGTGGTGTAACTGCAGCCTCATCTCTTATTTATACCTGCTGGTGTTGTAGATTCGATTTTGACCACAACTTCCCATATCTGGTTGATACAATTTTTTTCCCCAAATAAATCTGTTACACTAAATTCACATGCAAGTGAAATGAAATTATCACTGCAGTCATGGTTCTTTTTCCATTTTGTTCTTCTAAAAGGCAAAGATCAAGCCAAATGTCGGATAAGAATTTAAACTGAAAGGAACCCCTAGAAGTATTTTCCCTTTAATGAAAACTCTTTAGAGAAAAATAGCATCTTGGTTTGGTTGCCGCTGTCCAGCAAGAAAGAAATATTATTAGAAATGAATAGCATTGTTGAGAGCAGATTGCGGATGATTTTAGGTTTCAGATATAATAGTTACTTCTTCAAATGATGAGTTATTTATAGTTTATCAGTGCACAGATATCCCGATCTTTTTTATAACGCACAACTTTCTTAACCTGCAGCAAAAATCTGCCACTTCAAAACAAATAAAAATTACATAGGGGATTTTTTTCCCCATAAAGAATACAACTAATGTTCTCTTCTCAGATTTAAAACATGTGATCAAGATCAAATTAAATTGTACTTTTATAGTTGTAATATTGAAACTGTCTGGCTGCAAAATCGCTCTTGAGCAGCCAGCCATCTTTGTATTATTATTTCTGATTATGATGGCACTGCAATCCCAACCAACTGGTGATTATGTCAGATTAATAAAAAAATTAACACAGATATGTGACCCTAATGAAAAGTAGGCTTAATATCTGCTTAAAGGTTACTTTTAAAATGTACGTTTGAACTGATAAAAGAGCCTTGTTGAAATGCATATTATGATTTATTGAATATGCAACACATCAACATTCATAGGAATGAGGTGAAATTTTCAATGTAGGAATCAACAAGTTTATTTTGTAAAGCATTGATGCAACTGTACTAATACAGTTTTTATCATTAAATGTCTTTATAATTGCATAAAATGACATGGATCGCGTACTTTCTGTTGAAAGAGTTTAATACAATTCAAATTTAAAGCTTTATTGTCGTTTCTATGCCAGATCAATTGTGCAGCAATCTTCTGGTTTCTAAAGAAAGATAAAATGATGATATCATTTTAACTCCAGACAAAGAGCTGCACAGCTGTTCCCTTTTAAACTGTGATATTAAAGAGAAGAATCACAAATACAAACATAAAATATTTAGGATCTAGGCTCGAGTGGTGTCTTCTTACCTCTGCAAAGATGCTCTGATGGAAGAAAGCTTCCCTGCAGATGCGGTTCTCTGCCTGTGAACGAAGGTGAAGCAGGCAGTCCACAGACTGTTTCTCCTTGATGACTGATGCTGAGCCCCAGGCTGAGGCCTGGGATCCCCCTCGTAAGCTTTTTTTTGGCACAATTTCACTGAACCTAAAAGACACAGCCTAAAGCACAACAGCAAACTAAACCTCAAGTGAAAGCACCTGCTGGGGGTGTGTACAAAGTGAAAGGGAGAGAGGACAAGTGGCTGGGTGACTGAGTGCAAAGGAATTCCAGCACCATTGACTGCAATTTATATTTATAAGGCCGTTGTGTTTACTTACGCACACAACCCAGAGGGAGTGTGTGCGTGTGCGTGTGTGTGTGTGTGTGTGTGTGTGTGTGTGTGTGTCTTCATGTTCGTGTGTATTCATGCAAGCACAAAGTTTCCTTCCAAATTAATAGTTGACTTCAGAGCTTGAGTGAGAAAATTGAAAGAGCCACTTTAAGTGTTACAGACAAATGCCTCATTGTAGTCATGCTCAGTTGATAAGTACACTTACATACATTTATTTCCAAACTTTTCCTTTTTGTTGTATTTCTGGCCTTGACATTTTGTTTTGCTTTAAAATGTCTTTCGAATTAGGGCATCTATTAGTTATAGTCACTATTTACTTGTGAAATGCATCTTTTGGTGACCATAAGAATGGATGCAATTGTTATAATTATCTGCATTAAACTTGGTGTGGCTGATGCAATTGTTCAAATTGTATGCATTAAAATTGTGCTTTTATTTTGAATTTGCACTTGCATGAGAGTTTTCAACTACTTGCTCTTTGTCTCATTTTATGCAAATCTCATTTCATTGCTCACTGCCTGGATTGAACTGGAGGGTGATGTATTTTAAAAATATTCATCACCCCTGAACTTTTTTACATTTTGTCCTCTTCCAACCTCAAACTTAAATATATAGGACTTTATGGACCAGAAAAACACAAAGTAGCACAACTAGCTAACTTTACATATCTGGAGAAATGTTAGCCTTTTATTTTTGGTAAAATAAATGAAGCTCAGTCAGGTCAAACAGTGG
Source organism: Micropoecilia bifurca (assembly GCA_903067075.1). Taxonomy (NCBI): domain Eukaryota; kingdom Metazoa; phylum Chordata; class Actinopteri; order Cyprinodontiformes; family Poeciliidae; genus Micropoecilia; species Micropoecilia bifurca. Next base: position 21,494 of record CAEGAF010042094.1, on the reverse strand, counting down.
TTTCACATTTCTAATACATATATTTATTTTCATTCAAGCCATTCCCTTTGTATTTTACCTCTTTATCTTTAATGTTGTCTCACTGGAAGGTGACGCTCTACCTCTTCTGCAACCTCAAACAACATTTCTTCCAGGATTTCCCTGTATTCAGCCCCAATCTTCCCATCAACTCTGACCAACTTCCCTGTTGCTGGTTAACAGAGGCAACCCCACAGCATAATGCAGCCACTATGTCCCTGCCTCAGGCACTGTATGTTTAGAACAATGCGCAGCTTATGTATTTCTTACTGTCACACAGAGCAATTTGCAAGTAAACCAAAAAGTAAAGTTTTGCTCTCTTCTGTGATGAACATCCTCTTCCACATCTTTGCTTCTATATGACTTGTGGCAAATTGCTATGATCAGACTTTTATTTGTAAATAATTTTAAAATAAAGCATCGTTTTTCTTTAACTGTTTTTCCAAATGAGTTTCTAAATCTTCTCAAAAATGTTCCATAATTCTGAATCTGCCTAATTTTAGGCTATATTTCTGATCTGTATTCAAATTTTCCAAGATATCCTTTGTTCGGCTTTCGTAAAACTTGGCATATTACCAAAAGCACGATGAGACGACACTGAACTGTTTCTGTTTCTATTCAAATTCAACTTGGAAATACTTTATTGATCCCAAAGGAAAATTAGTTAACTTAAGTTGGGCATCAGTTGATATGAATTGTATCAAGCAATACTGAAATTGCGCTAAAACAAGCTCTTTAATATTAACAACACAGTCTGCTCTAACCTGTTCCTGGAACTCTTTTGTAATTTGATATGTATCTTCAATGTTCTCCTTTTGCTGTCTTGTGTTTTGGAACTAATCCAGATGTCGGCCTATCTTTAGATTATGCAAGGACTCTGGAGATGTTTGTCTTATTTTACTGCTTTGCTATTTCTGTCTTTGCATGCAGAATTAGAATTAGTACTTTGTATTAGCAGTTGTTGTATCACTTTTTTATATTGTGGTTGTACATGAAAGCACAGCTTCAACATGTCCAAACATCTCCACCATGTCTTACTTTACCACTTTGATTTTAATTCAAATGTTTTGCTCAGTTCCCAAAAAATACAATTATGCAAATTGTAAAGCTTAATTTGACTTAATCGTTGACTTAAATGAAATGTTTGGTATTTTTAAAGTCTTCAAAGAACTACCTGACGCAGAAAGAAAAATCTCAGTTTGCACATACAGGGAAAATCAAACTAACCTATGAACCAAATGAAGAATCTATTCTGTGTCTTCCTGTTTTATTTTCATTCCTATTAGCAGTCAGTGTTCTCTCACACCCTGTCCCTAACCCTAACCCTGTCCCAAGCTAACATCAGCATGACTTGAATTGGTTTTGAAAAAAAAAAAAATTCTAATATGGCTTTAAATGGTTGTTGGTGTTGTTTCCTCCCGTTCTTTTATTAGGATCTTTGAGACAGAATATAACAGGTTTCATATTTAGTCTGGTATGCAATAGTGTTGCTTGGAACAGTTCATTTATAGCAATTTCTTTTTTTCCATTTGCATATACAAGATCATCTGAATAAATTGGTTTACAGAAAAGCTTTTCAGAAATTTTGCTTCTTTCAAAATGTTAAAACAGCATTTCAAACTTCTGTAATTGATTCTACAGAATCAGTAAAAAAGTTTGGAAATACAGAAATGAGGTCCAAAAAAATATAATTTATTTGTACTGCAAAATACATGTACATACGTGTTAGAACTATTTTGCATAAATTGCTGCAGAAGAGTTATAGTTCAGTCACTAAACCCAGGTGTGAGTATTTCTGTCAGTGTGGCCAGGTGCCAAGTGCAGCTGGAAAATGAAATCCGCATTTTCAGAAAGTTTCTCACCAGATGGAAGCAAAAGACTCTGGTTCCCATCTTTTTGTACTGATAATGTGAATTTCAAGAATAAGACTGAAACACAAGTGAAAAAGTGATTGTGTAGTCAGACTAAAAATGTGTTGCATTTTTGTTGCTGCTGTTTGAAGCTGAAAGAAGCACACAGACAAAAATCCTTCACACAATTGTCCAGTGTTTTTATTTCATCTACCTGGCAGATTTCTCCCCTAAGATTCCGTCTCTGTCACTCACCAAGGCTAGTTTGAATAACAGATCTTCAAAACTACTAATACAATAGGATGTTTATTTAAACAAAATCTTTCAACCTAGTCATCCACTTATTTTTTTCTTCCACTGGGATAATCCATAATGAATGAAGCATCACATACTCAGCTTTACATTCAGTCAACCAGAAAAAGTCAAAACACTGTGGAGGGTGTGTGGGATTTTATCTGACTCATATAGATAGAATGGATCATCTTTGTAGGCCTTATGTAAGATTTAAAAGATTATACACAAGTGTGAACTTGACTACAATTTTAATAGGTGATCTTGGAAATTAAATCTGCCTTCAGCTAGATTTGAACTTTTATGGATCAGACCAAGACATCGTTATCAGTTACCAATTAGTTTTTTATAAATGCATGGAAAAGTCAGCAGCACAGCTTTGTCTTCTTTTAATTATTATTTAAAAATGCAATTGGCCAAACTATTTTCTTAAATATTAAAATATTTTACATAGAAGAGACAAAACACTGATCAGTTGTCTGAGTCTGGCAGTTTAATAAGGACCTTTATTTTAAAGAACACAAAAGATTCCTTAAAATAATGAGTCTAGAAAAATGTTATCCAAACAGCAAACTCTTAATTTGTATGAGAAGTAAAAGCACAACAATGTCCATTTGACAGAACAAAGCAGGCCTGTCAGGTTCAATAAAAAAATGATTACAGATATCAAACTTAACATTATGACCACTGACAGGTGAAGTGAATAACAATGATTATCTCTTCATCATGCATCATGGCACCTGTTTATGCTATGTATTAAGCAGTGAATGGTGAATTAAATAAGATATAATTATGTTTTGAAAACAGGAAAAATTGACACGTTTAAGGGTTTGAAGACGTTTGACAAAGGCCAAAATATGTTGGCAAGACAACTGGTTCAAAGCATCTGAACTGAGTTGTTTGATTTCTGAGCTGCAGTGGTCAGTAGTTATCTAAAATGTCCCAGAAGGAATAACAATTCATCCTTGAATCATGTGTTGTGGATGGAGAACCTAAAAACAGCAAAGCGGAGAAAAGAATCATGTCTGTGAAGGAAACATGAAGGAATAGCACAAACCATTGAGAAGCAGAGGAAGAAAATTGGAGAACAGGCAACAAAACTGTCAAGTGGGACAAAAACAGATAAACTGAACTGACAGTAACTGACAGTAACTGAAAAAGTGGAGACATAAAAACTGAGGAGGTTATTAATAAATGTAAAAAATGCAGATTGATAATCAATGGATTGCAGCTGTGGAAGAAGGCATGGAGCTGACGAGAACTGAGGAGACTCGCTGAGGAATGACTCCAAATGGACATAATACTATACATGTATACATGAATACTAAGGAAACAGAGCCAAATATCAAAAACTAGGATAAATCTAAACATAAGAAACAGAACACACAATTCAAAGTCAACTAAATTCCAAGTCATGGGACAACTGCAACTTACAAATATAATAAATAACACAAACTGATCAGCTCTCTAAAAAGAAAAAACAAATCTATGAAGTTCTTTACCTGATTTGATTCGCTGCTGATTTGTTTTCCAGAACTTTCCATGTTTGCTCAGTGCATATTAATATGAGAATAATATATATTTTTAAGGAAAACTGACTTGTTGAATTTTATTGTGATACTGTGACCCCATTGAAATTTTTATATCGACTTCCACAAAAAACAGAGGGCCTCTATTTGTTCATGTTCAATTTGTTAAACATAAAAAAAATGAAACAAAAAAAATTTTAGAAGTAACTCTTAAAATGTCTGAGCATAATTCTTCGACAGCCTTCAAACATTATTGTTCATTTGCAGCACAATGAACTAAAGCAATCTGTTAAACGTCGCCTGTTGGTGATTTAAGTGATTAGATTTTATTCTGGATTAGGAGGGAACTGAACTGTGACATTTGAGTTCCAGTTTCCGTTAATGGTGTGGTACCAGGAAATGACAGGTGTTTTGCCTCATTGAACTTTGTTTTTCACTGTGTGCATGAAACTGTGTTTCAGCTGTACAGGTGATTTGATGAAGAGCAGACACAGACAATGAGACACTACATGACTATCTCTGCAGATTAGTTTCTGCCATGTAAGCATAAACAGTATAATATTTCAGTGATTCTTTAGAATAGGGACAAAATGGGTTTTAATTTTCCCCAATTTTATTGTATTTTTTTATTATTTCTCAACCGTATATATGCAAATATGAAAAATAATGTTTTGGAAATGAAAAGATGCAGGCTCCCAGTTACAATTTTTTATTAAATTACATTTTTAATCGACCTGACCCAGAACTTTGTCATCACCATCTGGCAAAATATAAAATTATTTTCAAACTACCCTATTAGTGATATTTTTACTCAGTTTTACAGACAAATGCTTCTCAAGAAACAAAAAAATATTTTAAACAAAAAACAACAAAACTCTGATGGAGTTGACACTGCATGACGGAGTTGAAGCAGAACTGAAGGTGGTGACAAACTAGTGAAGTCCACATCTTTTTGCTGTTTCCATAGGACTACAAACTAAAATTATGCTAAATATGCGTATTGACAACAAATCATCTAGTTGAAAACAGTTACAAAATGTGCAACCAGTGACAGACTTGTCAGAAAAATATTTTGGGAAAAGTCACTGAATTATATTTCAATTATATAAGTATAATTATAAATCATCATATAAGACAAATCACTTTTACACCTGAAACACAAGGAAAAACCTTTCCACATGTTACATATGTGGGACTTTTAACATATAAAAGGTTTGCTTGCAGATCTATAGGGAGAGTTCTGAAGACTCAAATTCAAACACGTTTTACCGTTTCAGTAAGCAAGAATGTCCAAAAATACCTTCTGGGATTATTTACAAGCTGACTATGGAGGTTTATTAACTAAATATTAAGTCATACTGTGTTTAAGAATAAAAAACCTTTATTTTAAGTACTTTAAACTACTTTCAAAAGCCCAACTCCTCTGGATATTTCATCCAACATTCAATTTATTCTTACATTTCCTTGTGTCTGTGTTGTGTATTGATACTAATACTTTATAGATATTATTTAACTGTTGCTACGTAATACAGCAATTCTACTCTTTAGAATATTTTATGACTAAATTTGACTTTACTTTACCTGTAATGCATATAAACCAACTTTGCTGAGCAAATAGAATAATAAAAATGTTGCTCAACAAGTATAAAGTAAAATAAAAAAATTTTTTTGGAACACTGGTATTAAAAAGAATGGAAAAAAAATGTTTTTTCAAATATTTCTTTCTTTCAAAAAATCCTTCACTAATATTGTTCAAGCACTATAGGACTGATGTTTTTCTAATTTTACCTGGAAGCAAACACTAAATAGTAAAGATTATTGCCTTTTTAAAGTTTCTCCACATAGGTCTTTGTTTTATTATTAAATTAATTGCTGTCAGTGTGAGTTTAATGTTCGTCACAGCTGGGATTAAATGTGAGAGGGTGTATACAAACTGTGTCAAGACTTTGCAGCCGTCACAATGTTTGTGGACACACCAAATCAAACTGAGGGATGACAGACTCCTTTCTTCAGATAATTCAATTTGAAGTCAGACAGAAATGTTTGCATTTTTATGGAGAACCCTGCCACAGTGCATTATTTTTGCTCATTCAAGGATGGCAGAAGTGAACATTACATAAGATACATTTTGCAGTATAGGACACCTCTCAATCAAAAATACATCTAAAAGGAAAGTTCCAAGTTTTACTTGAAGAAAATGTTCTGTTTGCTTGTGGCTTCTCCTGACATATATTTCTTGAACTTCATTTGCATGGCAGTTTCTTTGTGTAACCTCATTGACCTTTTCCCTGGCTTTGGAACAGCATTCGCACAGTTGAGAGGCAGTGCGCTAAAAGATGCCAAATACCAAGTCACAATTGGTCTACAGTGAGCTTGATATGAGTAATGATTGCGCAGGTGTCCCTACTGTAAACAGGTCTCGGTGACCCACCTAAGCTGTCTTAGCAGTGTCAATAAAAACTTTTTGGTTGGCCTCAGTGTGATCTTTGTTGGGTGCCGAGTTTACTTTTGTCAAGTATGCAGTCGGTTATCATCTCCTAGTGGTCATGACGCCTCTTCCAACGGTTATCTAACTCAACAAGACACAAAAATTACTTTTAATTCAGAAATATGTGAACTAGCAATTTTAAAATGTGCGTTGGATCACATTAAGCACCTATGCAGGACGCAGGAGTGAATGCGCATGAGAAAGAATAACAGATGCACTTTGGCTTGGGAAATTTTTAAAACTGTTCCTCAATGATGAAATCCTCTGAAAAATGCTGACAGTGTAGCGATAAAAAGAAACATTTTCTTCTCAAGTTTCTTCATAGGTAATTTTTTCTGGTGATCTAATATAACAGTCAGGCAACGCGCCAACAGCACAGTGCAGCTTGTTAAACAGTGTTGTGTTGCAGAGGCATGCCTGGTCCTGCAGATGTTTAAAAGAAAGAAATGATTTCAAGCTACAAGATGAAAATTTATGGGATTAATGAAATTTTGAAGTAGAAAGCATGGTTAATTGCAGGACATGGTTTAATGTTTCATCACTGGTGTGGTCTGGGCTTTTGCACACATAAAACTTCTCCTGACAACGTGAGAAAACACCTTTTCCTTTAGGCAATAGTCAAAGCAGCTAGTGAGGTTTCTATTGAAACATCCAGTGTGCTGCTGCTGACCCAAGTGGCTCTCTGGTAGATTAATGGTGTAAGGCCAAACACCACATTTAGTCTGTGAGTAAGAAAAAGGTACCAGTGAAGGGCTGGATATCTGACAGATATCTGACAAATGGATATCTGACAGATATTGACTGACAGGCGTCTGACAGATATCTGGGGATTATCCTAGAGAAGGACTGGGATAAGCCCAGTTCAAACTTCAATGAAAGCTTCATCATTGAAGCTCATCTTTTGTTAGATAGAACAACTGCAGGTAATGCGGTTTTGTGCCGTTAGCATTAGCTTCTTTCACTAATCACTTCCATGATGTCAGACTGTTGGCGAGTCACAGCTGTAACGGTTCCCCTTCACGCAACAGTTCGTATACAAAGCACATGGAGGTGTCTTAATATATTCTTAAGGTGATAAATGGAAGGAGCTAATATCTTTGAATATCAGGATACCAAGTGTGGTATTAAAAGTAAATTAAATATGAATTGAGCCAAAGCATAGAGGTGGCAGTCTAAGCCTCTGCTTCTGGTAGCAATCGAAAATTAAATATGATATAATTTGGGCAGCTGGACAAATAAACTCACATCAGACTCAAGGAAACAAGACATGTTTCATGGTTAACAGTTAATACATAGTTACTACAAAATTGGTAGTTAATAAAAAAATAAAAATAGCTTGAAAAAATAATTAATGGGGCAAATATTGCATCTTTTTCCAACTCCAGCTAGGAAGACTGGTTCCTGAAGTTTGTCTGTGTCAGAATAGGCCAATCGATTAAAAGAGTTAGAGGAAATTGAGTTAAATGTTGGACCTCCAAAGTGAAAACACCACACCAATAAAAAAAAATATGAATCAAGCTCCAAACAATTACCGTAGTAGGTAAATAAGGATTAATAATGAAGAATTACAGACTTAAATATTATCCTGCGTGTTTTCTTATTTGCTCATCAAGAAAACCTGAAACATGAAAACGTATTGATTAATATTTAATAGATATTACACGTCAAATAGTTATTTAAATCCCATTCATTTTTATTTCCTTATTTGACTTTAGAATTTTCCAGTGGCTTTTTCCAGTCAATATAAGCTTCTTACTTCCTGTCACTTGGGTTTGGAGGCCTTCTGAAACCCTTGATAAGTATTTCCTTATAAGCTTATCACGTCTGTTTGTTCAGTTGCTGTTGACACCTTCATTTTAAAATGTATTCAGTCTCACATAACTTAATCGGTTGAAGGTTTCCATTATGAAAGGCAGCACCGAGTATAAGAGCAGCCTGCCAAAATGCAAATGTTTTGGTCACAAAAGTTGCTGTAAACTTGCCAGTTGTTAAATTGTGTGCCTGTTTGTTTGTTCAGGTCTACCTGCTTTGTTACATGCCTGCTTCCTCTGTGACACCTTTTTTTTAAATGTGGGGACAATGTTCACCAAGGAAAGGATTGCAGCAGCTAAATAAATACAACTGAAACAGCAAATAATGTGATTTTGCTGATATCGTAATCTCCCAATCAAAGTGGAGACTGGTGTTTTCATAACATCCCTCATAGAGCTGAAGATGTTTCAGATTATACACCTGAAGTATTAATTGTCTGCTGTACATAAGAGAAAGGAATAAAAAGTTAAATCTTAATTTTGTGTGCATCGCTGCACATATTTAACTGAAAATGTATTTGGAAGACATATTATTAGTCAAACATCACTAAGAAGATTTCTGGGATTGAGAGGTTACACAAACTTGCCAGATGACCCCCAAGCACCTAATTCAAGACATATTACGCTTGGAAGCTCAGAGGCTCAAGTATCATAGTGTCAGGGCCATTTATCACTTTCCAATGATCATGGATTGATCTGAATACATGCCCTTGAAATAGGAGTTTCAACAATACATCGACTAACAAGAAGCATCTTGGTTCCCCAGCCACAATACTGTGACCAAACCGAACCCTGGATCTTTCCACGATCACGATCCTTTGAGTCAGACAGAGGAACAGTTTGGCTAGAAGAGTTAATAATAATAATAATAATAATAATAATAATAATAATAATAATAATAATAATAATAATAATAATAATAATAATAATAACACATCAACTGTATGTATATAGTGGGTTTTAAAACACTCAAAAGAATAAAATAATAAAATACCATTCTGGTACTATAACATATCATAAGTCTGTACATGGAGGTACTTCTGATTTTACTCAAAACACAAAACCAGTTCACTTTTTTTAAAACATTCATGTCAACTTTTGGAGAAAGAAAGAGTTTACTACCCGAATTTCATCAGGATGTTGTAAAATATGTGTTTGTTTTTGTTTTAATTGCTGTTTTAATCTAAGGAAATGATTATCCACTGTTTGTTCACGTTATGAGCTCTTTGTGCTCTGAACCAGTCACAAAAAAGACTGGCCCGTGTTGCTTGTCGTTTACGACGCCGTTAGTGACCTCCACCCAGACAAATACAATCTCTAATCTGATACTTCCAAAGACACAAGGTTCTCTGGTTTCCAGATGGTGCATTGAAACATGGCCACTTCCTATCTGCAATTCTAACTACACAATTACATTTTATTATAGATAATTACTTAAACTGGTATTGAAAATCTGTCATGCTTGACAGTGAAGGAAACTTTAAGTGCATATCCTGATAGGAGGTGATCAGAGTTTCTGGTTAAAGGGACAATCGACAGAAATTGTCATAATTTATGCTTTTCTTGTGGAAAGTTTTTTTTTTAACTGAGCCGAATTAAGATGGCTTGCAACATTTTAGCATAGCTATAAAAAGACGTTATTAGTAAAGGCCTCTGCAGCATAAGTTGAACCAATTGAAACCCATTTTGTCCATAACGCCTCTATTCCCTTAATTCCTTCACTTAAACTTCCCAAACCCCTCAAGCTAAACTCCATTTTGACATGACAGGTATGATGGGCAGTTATCAAACATGTGGCTGTTGACACAAGCTCGGTGGGAGACGAGATATACGATAGGAGGTTTGGCAGAATTCACGCTGGGACAAAAGTCAATATTTGCCTTCAGTTGCCCTGTCACTTATGTGTGCACAAGCCCCATTCAAGCTCCAGTCAAGTGCCTCAATGCACCCGGCAGCCACACAAAGGGAAATTTTGTTTACCGATGCATCATAATCCATTTTATTTATGGTTTCAGTTGTAAGCGTTTTTTAAATTTCCTTTTTATTTATTGTTTGTTATGTTTTATTTTGGAAATGTAAAATGTCTCCCAGTCCCGATGTTAAAAGTTCTTTTCAAAATTAAAGTGTATTGGTATTTGAGAGGGTGAACTTGGATTATTGTGGCATTATCAATATATTACTTGAAACCAAACAACAATATTATTGCTTAATGCAGCAATTATTAGGGTAATTTATCATACAGGAAAATGTGTTGCTTAACCCAAAAGTTGAGCAACAAATAGACTTAGCAGCTTCTGGAACAGTCATGCACATCATTTCTTATTTGAATATCGAAACTCACCACACATACAACACACACTCTATGCACTGAGGGTAATGCTGAGTAATGCATCAACAGTATTACTGTCAACCAATAGCCCTTACACTATGATTCTGTTGACAGCATAGATGAATTCTTTATTACCGTTCTGCACATGCCATCATCTCCTTCCCAAGCAAATAATTTACTGCCTATTGACAGCCTGGCCTGCACAAGAACCACCCCAAGGCATACATGATAAATGGGCATAAGGTGCAAAGAGCAATTCAACTTTCACAGTTTACATTGTTCATGAAACAATGTCCTTAAAAACCTCTATATTTTCATCATTATTATAGTTGCTTTAAGATGATTTTACTCAGAGCACATATCTAACTAGTAACTAGGTTCAGCCTGCAAGAAAATTCAATGCAAACCAATGCAGAAAAAGCCTTTCTCACTGAGTTACGACTCAACATTCCCTTTCTATTCACTTATTTTTCTATCTCTGAATGGATCTACTTCATTTCCCCTCTTTTGACTCAGTTTTGCAAAGAAATATCCCTCCATGCAATAACAATTGGATAATTTTGGTTTTGTTGGGCATCCCAGATATCAGTGTCACATCATCACTGCTCCTTAAATGTGTTTTCACTTGTTTCTACTGTCCACCAGTGGTATGCATTTAGCTTTGTTGTGTAAATATGTTTTTTTTTTGTACTTTGACTGTGTAGCTGTTGCAATTTCACTGTACATGACTAAACTGCATCAGCCTGCTGCAGCACAACAGAGAGAGAGAGAAAAAAGAAATGTTCTTGGGGTCTAAGGGGAATTTATAGTCTCACAAAAAGTAAAGAACTGCTAAAACATGTGAATAAAAACCTAAAGGTGTCGTTACAGAGTGCTAAAACAGAACACTGAGGGCATTTCTTCATATTAGAAAAAAAGACATTTTATAATGCATCAGTGCTGGCATGTTACATTTTACTATGTCTGCTCCAAACTGGGTTGCGGTTTCTTTTCAACTGATCTTGCTCAAGTTATATTCACTATTAGAATGTCATTAATTGACTTTTCAGTTGTATTTTAGTTTATTGAATGGGTTTGTGTGCTAAGGAACCATTTGTAAACCTACACTGCTCTTCCAGTAGGTGGCAGACGTTAATGTTCACTGCAGTGAATGTTAATCATAAAAGAGGTTCATCTTTAAAGCTTGAAATTATCTATGGGCATTTTACACAACTATAAAAAAAAGACCACTTAGTCATTGTTTTAGTGTTAATTTAATCATAAAAATGCTTACTTATAGATACAGAAAAAAAACCTTAAACAACTTCATCTTCACATAAATGTGCTATTTCAGGACTATGTAAACTCTCAACACATCCACTCACCATGCCACCCATCTCAAGTCCATACATAGTCACAAAAATGAAACTAAAGAATAAATCCAGCAATATTTAAGCTTCCTTAGCAACCGCCCGTCACACATGATCCCACAATAAGGAAGCACACACACACACACACACAGTTAGAAAACAAAAACTGTTGTGACTAACAGAGGCAATGAAGAACACTGTATACCGTTTGGGAAGAGGACTCTCGTGACAATTACCACAGAGCTGCAAAAGGCTGGTTCAGTTTACAAATCAGCAAACACTCTATGAGGTAAACAATCATTTTTATGGATAATAAAAGTTTGTGCCAACAGTTTGGAGAAAAAAAATAGTAAAAATATACAATTGTGGGGCTCTGTAAATAACTTTTTTCCGTTTTATTATATTTTTCAATCAGGCATTAAAATCACAAACATGATGAACGTTTTAAAACAGAAAGAACAGCTTCAGGTGTAACAGCAAAGCTCATTCATGTGATTGAAACAAAAGGCAAGTTTATTTTTTTCTTTCTAACATCTGGTATTTCTGTGCAGCAATCAAACTGCAGCTTTTAACCTTTATGTCCTAAAATGGAGACGGTGTTAGACAAAAAAAAAAGGGAAAAAGACAGGATTTTTTTTTTTTTTTTTTTGGAAAAATGCTGGTGTCACATCCCAACTCTCTAAAAAAATCCTCAGGAGAGGTGGTCAACAGCATAGTGCAAATATTAGAAAATAAATCACCAGTGCTAACAATGCTGATGCAAATCATTATAACTCGTATTAACATGTTCTACCAAGCTCAAGTTAAATTGGTTCTCATCACAATCCCAAGTTTGTCTTTTGATTTTTAGCACCACCTCCTGGCCGTCAATGGGACATTTTTGACTCTGCAGCGCACAAAAAGACATGAAATAAATAACATCAGGGTACTTGTGGCAAAATCAACCAAATAGATCACCCAAAAATACTTCTGAGGTACATTACGTTTAAAGCTCTCTCTATAATGACATGTATGTGTCCATTCATCCTTTACCCAAGTAGTATACACTATTTTTAAGTCAGTTGAATCCAGGGAGAAACCATTGAGATACCTACACAACAGGCACGCTCGCGCATACATTTTATATTTACTACACATCCTGTACACATGGACTCAAACTACAGTCACTCACCAGGCAAAATAGATTTAAATGGCTTTTTCAACCCTTCCCACTCACTCACTTCCATCCTTTTTGCACTTCAGCATCTGTTTAAGGTGAAAACCCACCATAGAAACCGCACACTGTCCCATGCAAACTGAACTGGGCAGAATCACATTGTAATGCTTGATAATTAGTGTTTTGGCTCTCTGGGTTGTATCTTTGGGAGTAGTTAGGAATATACAGACAAAATAACTGATACTGCAGACCAGCTCATTGATAAGATAGTGTGACAACGTTTAGTGTTGCAGCACAGGAAGATTTTCCTTCCCACGAAATAATAACTAAAACGCCGAAAACTTCATGTATGAGACTAATTAAAAACATATTCCTTGAGATCAAAACATATCTACACAACCAAATCGTTACAATTCAAAGGTCACACATTGGATCAGCAAATGTTGAAAGAAATTTGTTAATCTCCATTTTAAAAATGCTTAAACAGGCCAGATATGCTTAAGATTTTCTCTCTAAAGGGTCTCTAAAAGATCAAATGGGCATTTCCCTTGAACTGAGAGTGGCAGACTTAAAATGATGAAAGCCAGTTACTGACTGCAGGCCATCTTGAGCTTCACTAATGGACTAACCCTTCATTTGTCACCAAATCAGAATGCTGTAGCTTTTGTATGACAACAAAAGACATGATTGAAAACTTCTACTAAACTAAGTCTGCTTATAGTTCGACACATCAGTATTTTCATGATCCAAGGGACTTTTCAATCAAAGTCGAATAAAATTAGAATGTTTCTGCTTATAAAAGATACTTTGTTGTTTTAACCCATGTGAAAACACGTAACATGACACATGATTGTTGCCACTTTTTGAGCATAATGTTGAACAGTTTTTTGAGAATTCAAAGGAGAGACTCAGCTGCCCATGGGAGTAGCAGATGCGTGTCGGTTTTTTTAGGGGGATTTTCTCCTTAATTAGGCATGTCTTACAAGTTAAAACAAAAATATTCTTGTGTGTCCATCTTTAGAGGTTTAAAGCACTCTTAAATGAAGCATTCACACGTGTGAATCCACGTCAGGTCGGATGTTTCACTGCAGTACATGTGATCCATCGGGTCACCGTTGTTTGTCTGTTCAAAGGTCCATAAAGGTTTCAGGGAGAGTTGTCGTGAGTCCATAAAAAAAAAAAAAAATCAACAAAAAAAGAAAATATCAGTTCCTCCCCCCTCCAACTCCTCTGCACTTAAGGATTCCCATGATGTTAGAGCTCATCTTTCATCGTGGGGGTGGTGGGGTCTTTGTCTTTCTAGCTCTTTCCAAACGGATAGGGACCATGAATACCCTGGAACAAAAAAGATGGAGAATCCATATCACTTTATGTTTTTATTTTGACATTTATGTACCAACCCTATGCCTGTTATGAACTTTAGTGTTCATAACAGGCATAGGGTGTTATGAACCCTATTCTATTACACTGGCTTAGAGTAACATCTGTAGAAAAACCTGTCATTGATCAATTAGGTTCAAGCAGCCCAGTGAAACTTTAGAGCTGAAACTGGGAATAAAATGTGAGCCATAGATGTTAATGATGATACAATAATAATTAACACTGGTGATTAAATTCATCTAGTTTCCCCAACACATAATTTGACATCACTTCAACAAAATCAAAATATCATCCAAATGCTGATTTAAATAATTTAATTCTGGATGGAAACTTATTGATTCATCAAATACAAATGTAAATATTTTTGATATTATTATTATTAGATATTATTTTTCAATGACTCTCAATTTAAGCAATGCAAACCCCAAAGTCATTTTCTTAGGTAAAAATAATATTATACACAACTAATTAAAACATATATTTTTAAACTAAAGTCTATATATTGTAGAGTAAATATATCTTGGTTAGAACAGCAACTAACAATTAGTCGATTAATCGGATGAAACTAAATTGACATATTCTGCATTTTATTTTAACTCCTTAATTGTATATTTTTTTTAAAATAAATTTTTCTTTACTTGTAAGCAATAATCATCAAAATGATCAGAAATCAACCCTGGAAACATATCACTGTGTGTGTTAGGAATTTATCAGCTCAAATTATGAAATAGGTTAACTCTTCAATATTACACCTCAACAAAACACACAGTGACAAATGTTTTAGAACCTGCAAAAGACAATTTGCAGGTTTGATAACTAATTATAGAATATTAGTAATACAGATAACACAAGCGCACACTCATAATTTCATAAACAGCCAGTGCAATGCTTGCAAAGAAAAACAAGAAGTTTTGATGTAAAGGTAGCTTAATTTGAAATATAAAACCATAAGATAATAAAAACTGGTGGGAACTGATATATCCAACGCTGTTATTGCATAGAGTTAGACCTGATAGCTAATTAAGCATCTGACAGGCGTGTGGGTAATTAGAAGTAGCAGAGAAAGACTGACTGACACATGAACTCTCAACACTGAGATCAAATAACAGTTCTGAGCTGAAATGGGATGCTACAGCTGCAAAAATGTATTTTAATACCATTCTTCACAAGCTCTTTGTGAAGAAATCAGGAACTGCTTCACTGACATAAATGAGTACAAATCAAAAGTATCACGTGAGACTGTAGAAACATGATCTTCTTTCGGATAATGTCCAGAGGAATTTGTACAAAAAGGTTTGGGGAAGTTAAAGAACACACTGTTCTGTCCAACACACAGATTTGCAAGAAACCATCAGACACAACCTTCAGCATCCTTGTAATTAAAAAAAGATAAAAGCCCTGACCAAGTTGTTCAGGGAAGAGGCCACACAAAGTTTTAAAGATGTATCTATTCTTTAAGCCAGTGTTTCTCAACCTTTTTGGGCCAGCACCCCTCTAGCCTTTCTCCAGGTGTCTATGAAAAATGCAATGAACATTCAAGTTAAAATTGGTAGGCCTAACAGCAGCCAATCAGAGTGGAAAAAATATTCTTGTTCTTTGCCATTTTCTAGTTGTTAAATATTGCACAAAATCAGCAGATAAAAGATGTACAACATGCTAGTTTAAACTTTGAACTATTTGCAAAACAATTGAGCTCTGCAACATTAAAACATGGATAGAACTGTAACTACATTAATCATAGCTCTTCTTCTCTTCAGTGTTTGTCAGTTTCTGGTGGCGCAGCTCTGTGCTGCCTTCAGGAGAATTGGACATCACAGCATCATCCATAAAATTTCACCCACATGGCATTTATTGTACAAACCAGACCTTTCAGTGGAAAAACAAAAGTTCCAGATCCTTTTAATACCATACAAATATGAGACAGAAACATGGATTATATCTTTATATTGATCTGTCTATTGATTTATAGATTAACAGTTTTACTGGACAGAAATTACAAAGGAACAAATCTGGTTCTTAATCAAATCCTTATGAGTCAAACTGAAAGTATCATGGAGTCATCAGCCTCATGACATTAACACTGACATGAAAAATAATATTGAAGAAATAAATATATCAAATCTAATTAAAAACATAAATAAGTTATCAGTTCTTTACTGTTATGGTCTATAAGATATATTTATTCTCAGTATTAGATATGGTCTCAACAAACCCATCGCACTTCAACAATATTATTTTACCTTTTATTTGGAAATAGTGTCTGTTTATTCTTGCCATACAGTCCTCTGTATTAAGTATTGATCGAAAGGTCTTTCCATACCAGTTTATTCCTCTGTATTTAGGTTAGTTTCATAGTTTATTCTTGCATTTTTTTTGTAATGTATTTCTATTTAGTTTCCTTTGATTATTATTATCCTCTCTTGGTTTATTGCCATGTCCACTTTAGCTTCTTTCCTACTGCTGGATTTATTTGAACATTTATTAACCATCAATAATATTCACTCATCATCTGATGCCTCCTAATCGTCACGTGTTTCACATCATGTGTTGATTTCACTGTTCCGCGTCAGATTCTGTTTTTATACCATAATTCACATCTATTCTGTCGCTCCGTTTCATGTTGCTTCTCCTGTTTCAGAGTTGTGTGCAATGTGTGCGTCGTTTTTTTTTTTTTGTTTACCCCTGTGGTGCGCAGCGTCGCGAAGCGTATTGTTGGTGAAAAGGCAGACTGACACAAACCTTTTAAAACAACGGAAACAATTTCTGCATTCTGATCTGATTATTGAAATTTAAAAGTGCTGTGTTGTTCCATCACCCCCGTTTCATACCGGACCACTTACAGCTCTGGTGTTAATGCTATAAAATGATCGCTCTCTATCGCGGTATCACCCATTGAGGGATTTTTTTTATTTAAATGGGTTCATTTTTCAGAGGGATACACAGTGAGGATATTGTGATTTCCGTAATTACATGTTTATAAGAGCGATTTTCTGTTGTCCTTCCATGGAAGCGGGCAGCTTTCAAACGGAAATAAAACACCTTTTAATATAAGATGCTGCTTTGACATGATCACAGAACTGCCATAACATATGTACAGAAATACAAGACAAAGTGAATCACAGCAACGTCACTTCTGGAACTGATGCGGTGAGCTACCAGTAGCAGGAGAACAGAGCTGCACCAAAAGCTAACAGAAGCTAACAGACACTGAATAGAAGAAGAGCTGCCATCGATACAGTTGCAGCCAAGCATGGTTTAATGTTACACAATACAGTTTTACCAAGTTACTCAAAGTCTAAACTGGCATTGTTGTGCATTTAAGGTGTGAAGTTTACCTTTGACCAAACGCCCCCCTAAGGCATCCCAGCGCCCCCCTTTTATAAAAATGGCCACCAGCGCCCCCTGCTGTCCTCTGAACGCCCCCTGGGGGGCGGTACCGCCCACGTTGAGAACAGCTACTTTAAGCAAAGCAGAATTGGGTGATGATAACATTTTCTTTTCTGTAGTTGTAAAGTTGTCAGCTTGAACAGATTTGGAGCTGCTGACAGAAAATCAGGTGATTACACTATGTCTTATGTCTGTCTTTTTTTCTAAACCATACTCGCAGTCAATTTGAAGTTTATTATTTGAACGACAATTTAAACTTGATGGTTACGATGTAGCCATTTTAACGTAAATAGAAAATATCACAATATATAGAGTATATGTGATACATCGCCCAGCCCTATATTCTACTATTACAAAATGAGTCCCAAAACCCTGAATAAAACAGATGAATGGCGTGACAAATGCAAAGGGTTTAATGAGCAACAAAGGAGTGATTTTGACTGTCCTGTGACTCAGAGACTTTGTGTATTTGCAGCAGCTGGGCATGTTTTTCCAACCTGCATGACTTAATACAGTTTTTTCTCAAACCACAAGCAGTATTTTGGTGGAAATGTTGCTTAGCAACATCTAACTAACTTTCTTGTCATGTGTTTTTGATGAATCAGTGTGTGGTAGTAAGAGTTTAATTTGCTCTTACTTCTTGTATGAACTGCCTAAGAATTGTATGATATTTCAAATCGACAGAAGATATTGAATATTTTAGTCTTAATCTTAAGTTACCACGATAACAGCTGGCTCTGCCTTTTTCTACATCAAAACTTTGAACCATGAAACACACATTGATATCGTAGGCACACATTGATATCGTAGTCTATAGTCAGTTTTAGGGGGATTAAACAATTATTGATTCATTGATAAAATATAGAATGTTTAGTTAGACCATTAAACTAACATTAAATATGTACGCGATTACCACACTATTAAAAACTGAGTTTAGAGTATATAAGCAGAGAAGTGGCAACATTTAAACCACTTTGTAACTCAGCATGAAAGGCAATTTAATATGTTTTTGTTTTTACTACACAAACAGCCAAATTACATAAGAAGCCCTTTACCACTTCCAACAGGTACTAATTGACACGGAGGTAATGTAAAATAATTTAACATTTAGTTAATAAAATGTTTGCGGACTTCTTCACTCTTAAAAATTTTTAAACAGGTTGACTTTCAGGTGTTATGTAATGTGTGTGATATAATCAGCTACACTTAGATAGACACAATCAACTTAACAGTATTAATTTCTGCACCCAGCATTAAGAACATTAAAAATGATCATTAAAAATTATCTTAATGCTGGGTGCACTGTGAAAGATGTCTTGCAGATTTTGCAGTGTCTTTTGAAAACTTTCAAAAAGGGGTAATAATAAGTCACGTAAACAACCCGACTTTTTCACCTTCAACCTATATGACCTCTGTGTTTTTCCTCTGTTGATATGAATTCCTAATGAAAATATGCCAGAACTTTAGACAAAACTGGGTTTAAGATGAGTAATCACTGTTCTAGTTCAGCATATCTGCATTTGGAAGAAAAATAAAACCCTTTACATACTCCACTCAAAGATATTAAAAGTATTTATATTGGAACTTACATACCTGGCCATAAGTTACCACGGAAAGATTTGTTTGGAGACCGTTTGACGCCCTATTTACAGCATTATGAGACAGTCCGTTCTGATCTTGCTGGATTGGCTCTTGTGTGCGCTCCCAGGCTCCTCCGGGGTCTCTGAAGCTGCTGTCAGTGGCATCATGTTTGTTCTTCTGCGGCGAGGCGAACGGGTTGAAATCCCCCTGCACGTTGCGCTGCGGTTGCGTGTTGAATTCCGTCTCAAAGGAAGAAAGCTGCTGAGTGACGCCGAGTAGACCGCCGACCTCTACGCTAAGAATCACCCAGATCACATCTGCAGAAACAAGGACATACAGTTGAAATCCGAATAATGAGAGAAAGAATATGTCAGAGATGCTTTTTTTTTCATTTCTTCAAAATTGAAAGTTTACATACACAATAAGTACTGTTTCTTTAATGAGGGAAAGCCCAGATGATGAAACTTTTGATAGACTATCAATAAAGATATCAATAAGGTCAACTAACTTGTTTTTTATTAATTTAAAGACATTTTAAGACCTTTATGTTAAATAAATGAAGATTTTTAAAGATGCCCAGACACCCTGCTGCAAGAGGAACTGGTGTGCTTCACAAAATAGATGGAATCATGAGGAAAAAATATTATGTGGAAATATTGAAGTAACAACTAACGACATTAGCCAAGTTAAAGCTTGGGAGCAGATTGGTCTTCATAATGGACAACGGCCATAAGCATACAGCCAAAGTGGTTACAAAGTGACTTAAGGAAAAAAAAAGTCAAAGTTTTGGCATGGCCATCACAAAACTTTGATGTCATTCTTATAGATAATTTAACTCAATACTGAATAATCAACTCAGTATGCATTGATATTTCCATTCTTAATATCAATAAATTAGATATTTATTGATATCTAATTCTGTATATATTAATACATTTCCTATCTCATTCAATCAATCAATCAAATTTTATTCGTATAGCACATTTCAGCAGCGAGGCATTTCAAAGTGCTTTACATCATAACAAATACAAAAACACAAAGTCATGCAAAATAGAATCAACAATCAAAACATTACATTAAGTCAAGTGCCATCATTAAATTCGTAATTAATTACGTTTCAAATACAACTCTAAACAGATGGGGTTTTAGTCGAGTTTTAAAGGAAGTCAGTGTTTCAGCTGTTTAACAGTTTTCTGGAAGTTTGTTCCAGATTTGTGGTACATAGAAGCTGAATGCTGCTTCTTCTCGTTTGGTTCTGGTTCTGGGGATGCAGAGCAGAACCAGAACCAGAAGACTTGAGGGGTCTGGAAGACTGATACAACACCAGCAGATCTTTAATCTTTAATTATTGTAGCATTTAGTAAATAGAAATTATTTTGGTAATTCTAACTGATCTAAAATGAGAAATTTGGTCAGCTTTAATTTCACACAGTTAATGTGCATGTGTCTTATGTACTGCCATTCCTGGGCTATGAAAAAGTAGAGGAATATCTTAAAAATGAAATTCTGCAGTTTTTCCTACCTCCGTAGAACAACCCGGCTGCTGTGCACATCCGCCACTGGCCCTGGTACATGCCTGGGTTTGTAGGACTTCTCATCTGTACACTCACATCTGAAATTTCCTGGGGGTCTAGAGACTTCACCATAACCGAGTTTACATGCCCAAACTGATCCCCTCCAATGTATTTGAGACAAACACCTGGCGGCCATGACTCTCCACCTACAAATGAGCAAAATACCAAAGCAAAAAAACAAAGTTAAGAAAAACATTTTGTGATGTTTAGTGTTGTAAAAAGGTTTAAATATGTAGTAAAAAGGCATGTACCTGTGTTTTGTATTCTCCAGGTCTTTGTGAACAGTGTGTCTGGAGGAACAGACTCTCCTTCACCAATCGTCACATCTTCAACAAAGGACATGGATGGTGTGTTGACACTGGGGCTTTCGAAGTCATAATATGCACCAATAGCAGCCTGAAGGTTCCTGTTCCAGGATAATAAAAAGAAAGCAGGGAGTTACCACATTTTTAACATGCATAAATATCAATCAAACATTCTATCTGAATCTTTGGCAAGAGGATTGTGTTATGCTTTACTTCACACTCAGAGGTTTCTAACAAATAACAACCACTTTTCTTTAAGTGAAGCATTTTTAAATCATTGAGTACAGCAAACGAGTTAAAGTGCAAATGAGTTTTGCACTTTAACTACTAAAGCTTTAATGCATTTTGTTGAGTTCTTAAACCAGTCCATCCATCCATCCATCCATTGTCTCCCGCTTATCCGGAGTCGGGTCGCGGGGGCAGCAGCTTCAGAAGGGAGGCCCAGA
>CAEGAF010042069.1:0-22073 GCA_903067075.1 Micropoecilia bifurca | reverse complement strand
TAACCTGCTGAGCTGGAACAGCAACAACCTGCACTAATGCATCATTTTCTGCAGCCTTGCAGGTCAGAGACATCAGAACTTTTGCAGGTCTGACACAATATGGAGTTTCTGGGGAAAACATCTTGATTCCATGTGTCTCTTTGTCATCTGGAGCCTTGAAGTTCTTCTGCAGGGAAACCTGTGAAGGAGAAAACCTCCTGATCAGAACCAGTGATGACGCAGCTCAGATCGGACGATACAGAACTGAATATGTCAGAGAAGCTTCTAAAGCGTTCTCAGTTCTGTCTGTGAGCATCTCAGCTCTGACCCGGTCCGATGCCGGACGGTACCGATGTGGTTTGAGCGACTCGTCATCATCAGATTCACTCCTGGACTTCAGACTGGATGTTGTTGATGGTGAGTCTCTGAGAAAGATGTGGAAATATTTAAATCAAAATCTTAAATCAGAAAGTAACTGATGATTATTGATTGGTGATTATTTTATCAGCTCTGCTGGATGGAAGCAAAGTTCCTGACCTCCATAAAGAAGCTGGCAGCTCAGTGACAGTCGCCTGTTACTTTGAAGACTCTGGGTGGAAACGGCTGTTCTGCAGAGGAGGATGTGGAAAAGATGAAGTTCTTGTTCAGACTGATGGAGTCAGAGCTGACAGAAGCAGATACAGCATTAAATATGATCAAAGACTAAATTCAGCCGTTGTGTTGGTGACCATCACCCAGCTGACCCAGTCTGACTCGGGTTGGTACCGATGTAAACTGGACAGAGCGATTCGATCAGATCTACACAGAGACTTCAGCATCACAGTCACTGATGGTGAGTTTTTACTGAATTTAACCTTCTGCACTTTAGAAACTTTGTAGTTTCACAAACCTTTAGTTTATCAGATACAGTCTTTTCTTTTAACTTGTGTCTTTGTTGGACATGTGAAATATATATTTAAGGCATTTTCAGGTATTTGTGGTAATTTTCCAGTTTTATTCGAGTTTTAATATTCATGATTCTGTACTATTTCTAGTTGTTTTACCTGATTTATTGCAGATGTTTTTGTCTTTTTGCTCAAGATTTATGGACCAGAACATTGATTGATTGATTGATTGATTGATTGATTGATTAATTGATCGACCTTTATTCCCTGTTTTCCAGCAGTTGACCCATCCAGCTCCACAACTACAGCTCAGCCCTTCAGCTCCAGCTCAGGTTTTAAATTCTCTAATTGATCAGAAATTATGAGGATGATTTCATCATTAATGCTTCTTTCTTTTACTTCCTGTTTTTTTTCTTGGTGTCTCTATTAGTTGTCCTTTAATTTGGCTGTTTTTTTTAAATTTATCTTATTGTTCATACTTTGTTTTATGGACATGCACAGCAGTTCTGTCACTTTGGGTGTGTGGAGTCCTCTATAAATAAAGGTTGATTTATCGATCTGTTTCTTTTCTCTTTCTTCCAGCTGTCGGCTCGTCCAGCTCCACACCAGCAGTAACATCACAGACCTTCAGCTCCACTTCAGCTCATGTTTTCAGTCAGTTTTAAAGTCTCACGTTTTAATAGTTTTTTTAAATTTCTTTTTGATATCTAACCTTATTTACTTTTTACAGCAAACAACCCAACCAGCTCCATAACAACAAGGCAGAGATTCAACTCCAGTTCAAGAAATTTCACACATCAAAGTTCTTTTAACATCGATAACGACTTGGTTCAGTTTCAGGATAATGAAGAAAAATCTTTTCTCTGTGAGTCAACTGTAAAAATCTTCATAATAATGTTTTATTTATATATTTTCAGTGGTTCTGTTCATAACCTGCAGCCATAACTTGTATAGAGGAAGAAGAACCAGGTTCTGGTGGTTCTGGGTTGTTTATGTGCATCTTATTGTCAGATATCCAGTAAATGTCAGCAGGTTCTGATCATGCTCAGTGTGAACCAGCTGGTTTCCCTCTGCAGATGTTCCTCTGATCGTTGGTGTGACTCTGGTTCTGGTTCTGGTTCTGGTCTCAGCAGCTCTGCTGGTTTCCTGCAGGAGACGACGTCTGAGAGGTGAGACACCAACAAACACCAGGACTCAGTTAAAGGAACCACAGTCTGACCAGGAGCAAAAAACTGAGACATTTACCTAAAAACAGGATGTAGTTGATGGACCAAATGTTTCGCATCATGAAACTTGGATAAAAAGGATGTGGAGGAAGTGGAGAATCCTCTTTCTGTTGGACCAGATGAGAACCAGATGGGTCTCTGGCTCCACCTGGTGGTGAGGTGGAGTCATGAGTTCACTGGAGAACATCTGGACTTGATTCTATTTAGAAGAATCAAGTCCGGTGGTTCGTACTCAAATCCAGGCAAACTGGGACAATAAGTGGCGTTTTAAAACCACCAAGAAATAAAGAAACTCCAAATGACGCCATGTTTGTTATTTGTGATGTCATTGTTATGCCACCATGGAATCCTAGTTTTGTTTATGAAAAGCTACATTTAATTACTTAGGGCAATTATTCATACAACTAGTAATTTAGACTAAAATTTCCAAATCGGGGAACCACCTGGTTATGAAAAAAATAGCCAAACAGTTCAATTTTGATCATTGCCTGTAGATACCTGCCTGATGAGACTTAGGTTTTAAAATAACAGATGAAGTCGTAAGTCCATTGCTGGAGTTATTTCAACAGAAAGACATCACACATGTATGGAGTAAAAATACAGACAGAAATCTTGAGGAACCTGTAATTCCAAAGTTCCTTCTACAAAGTTCTGAACAAAACCAGCATCAAGATTTATTCCTTTTGGTCAAATATAACTAAGGTAACCTGCTACTGATCTGGATGTTTAACTTTATCTGAACCAATCACAAAGCTTCACTATTTTAAACTAATCAGATTAAAGTGATTCTTGACTTGACAGATTTTATATAATTTCAAAAGCACTAAAAACTTTCAGCTTCTTAAACAATCACATATTGTTTAACAGATGCAGAGAACGAAGGATGTCCAGCTGGATCAAACGCTGTGGTACGTTTTTCTGATCATAAAGCAGTTTCCTGTTTGCATCATTTCCTCGGGTTCTTGTTTTATTTCAGGGTTTAAAGTTTATTCATCTCTTTATGAAACTGAATGTATTAACAATGAATGTTTCTAACCCCTTTTTAGAAATCCATATATGAAGCCTCCACTTTCAAGAACCCCATCTACCAGGACCTCAGTTATGTCACCAAAGAAGAGAATCATATCTATTGTACCATAGATGATACAAATATGATCCTGGAATCCGGTTCTGAGTCTCAGGAATAATGCTTGTTCTGCTTAAATCAGAACAAAACCGAATTAAAAAAATTCATTCTTCCATCCCAGATAAAGAGTTTGACATGTAGCTGCATGTTGTTGAATAGTTGATGATAAAGCTGTGGATCAGTTCTCTAAACCAAGGACCCAAGTCTTTGTCACTGCAATAAGATGGACCAAGACTTGGTCTGTTCAGTTACACTCTAACTCTGAACAGGAACCTATTGGTACCACAAGGCTCAATCTCCTCTTATTAAGTTATTATCTGTGGGCCTGAACAATCTAGAGTTATAGATCTAGAGTCAACACAGCTTCAGTTATTACAGTTGGGAGCTAGTGATCATGCTGACCTCTGACCTCTGACCTGGACCTTCAGAGCCACATAGAGACAGCTCCAAAGTTGACCTTCTGTCACCTGAAGAACATTTTTAATGGGCTAATGTCATCCATGTGTTTACCACTGAGCTCCTGTAAATCAAGGCTAAAATCCCTGAATTTATTAGTAATAAATGGAACATTGATCAATATATTTGTTTGATGATTATATTTGTATTTGTTATTGCTTGTTTCATAGTTACTGTATGATGTTGTTATGCTGTGAAGCATTTTGAACTTCCTATTGCTGAAATGATTTACACAAATAAACTTGACTTTCCTGGCTTCAGCTGCCTCTGTCTGACCTTTGACCCTGCAGAAGAACAGTTAAGCTAACAGGACTGTTAGGATGGTCTGTCTCTATAAACTGTCCTCAGGTACGAGTGTCCATGCAGTTAACATGCTGAGTACGTTCATCTCTTGTCCACAGCCGTAATTCAGGCTGCCTGCAATGACTTTTCATATCCAGCAGATGTCGCTAATGTGACTCATAGGAGCTCGTAGTGAACATGGTGAGGAGAAGAAGACTTTAGTCCTTCATGATGCTTCACCTCCCATCAGGAACAGAAACTCTTGGTGATGTTTGGTGACATGTTCAGCAGAAAGCAGCTGATTTACGTCAGTCAGGTGAAACAATGAAAACATGCAGGACAGTTTGTTCTGTGGAGCAGCTTTAAGACGCATTTCATAGTTTTTAGTTTATGAAATAAATAATAAATAGCTGATCTCATAAGTAAATGGGAGATGCCTTTATCACTTTTATTGGCAAATTGACTTTTTAAATATATTGAAGTACATGGATTTGACTTTGTGTACATCAGAATGATCCACTAGAGCCGATCCAAAGAAAAAGACAAACAACAAAACTCCTGGGTGTCTGGTGCACAACCACATGTAAGATTTAATAAATCAGAATTTTCTTCAAGGATTGACTGAAAACTGATCCTTTGGACTTTTAAATTGATATTTTCTGCAGCAGAAATGTATCCAGAACTTCAGCTTCTGTCTGTAAAACCAGACTGTCCTGCAGATGTGCCTCAGTTTGGTAAGATGAGGAGATTAAAACACGTTTGAGTAGAGCAGCTGGTCGTGGCAGATATCAGAGTAGAGGACGTTTCTGCTGCTGCCTCCACCGGCTCTGAGTCTGCTGGAGAAATTCACCTCAGCCTCATCAGCATCAGCATCTTCATCATCTGGAGCCTGAAAGAGGCAGAAACACTTCAGCACAAACCAGCAGCTGTTTGGTTAAACACAAATCACCATGGTAACCAGTTTATTAAAATGATCAAAGGTTATTTTAAACCTCAGATTGTTTTTTCTGTCAGAACCTCACAGAGTAAATTTAATGTTTAGTCGTTGTTTGTGTCATTAATTGGTGTAAAAGTGTTCAGTTCTGCTGTTTATGATTTTTATGATGTTAAGAAGTAAAAAGCTGAAAGTTTTTCTGACTTGGCGCTGATGAGCGGCTGCAGAGCTGCTGATGGCGTCGATGTACGCCAAGTAGATTTCCACATCAGCAGATCTCCACCGCCTGTCTTCCTCTCTGACATCATCATCATCGATTCTGGTCGTCTTCAGGAGAAAAACATGAATTATTGTGAAAAAGTCTTTGCTCCATAAACATAATAACGTCTGACATTTGCAATATTTTAGGGTTTGTGGAAACATCTCTGCTTGCTGAATGGTCAACCTGATCCTGTCTGTCATCCACCTGCAGACTATTTACTGTAAACCTATAACTTCGACTGATTAATTTATTGTTTTAATTTTTCAGTTTTCTTAAGATTGCCATGTTATGGTGATTAATGTCCTTAAATGCCGGTAAAAGCCTGTTTTTCTAATAAATTTGTGAATGTGGCTGTGAGATATTTGATCTCTATATGAACCAGTAAATAACAAATATTTAATATTTTCTCACCTCACAGGCAGCAGGACTTTGACTGGTTTCCACAGGAGAATCTGGAAAACAATCCGACATTAAAGTTTAAACGTTTAACAATTCACATCAGTCCAAAAACAGATAAAAATGATTCTAATCCAGAAACATTTAACAGTTTCTTATCTTAGAGACCAAGGAGGGATAAAAGTCATTCATGAGGAAACACTCAGAAAAACCACAGGACTTGATTCTGCAAGTCATCAGAAACAACAAACGTGTTTCTGTTCCTCGCCTGTTTGAGGTTTCTTTGATCTTCTTCTGCAGAAAACCACCATCATCATCATCACAGCCAGCAGGGCGGCGATGGCGACCAGAGCTGGAAGCAGAAACAGCCAAACATCTGCAGCGGGTTGAGAAGGAGAACCTGCTGGTGTCACACAATGATCTGAGGTGAGCAACAGAATTACAACTTCATGAGGGACGAACCAGTAAAGGAATATTTCAACATTATAAGTATAACTTACAGTCGGGTGTTGTTCTGTTCTCTGTGGTCGAAACCAACTGGCTGGTGTTTGTAGAGGAATCTGGAGATGAACTTTCTGTGTTGGAGTTGGAGCTCTGAGTGTTTGTTGTGGAGGTTGATATGCTTTTATCTGCAAAGATTTCCTGGTTAGTGGTAATTATGTGAGATGAAAATAAGGTTCATTATCCATTAATTATTCCTAAACACATAATCATGTTCCATCAGCAGCTAAACATTAAACTTTCCTTTGGAGATAAAAACGTTTGAGCTGAAACTCACATCCTGAAACACTGAGAGTGAAATCCTGGTAGGACTTCGATGATTCTCCCAAACCACATCTGTACCGACCCGAGTCAGACTCAGTCAGGCCTGAGATCTTCACGTAGAAGCTGTGAATGTTTGGTGCTTGACCTTTGACATATTCAATGCCGTATCGTCCGTTTTCAGCTGAATTCTTTGTGGTGTCTATCAGAACGTTTCCTTCCTCACAGTTTTCGCTGCAGAAGATCTTCCTGGTTCCAGAGAAAGAAGAGCCACAATATCCTGAGAAATCTTCTCCTGCTGATCCAGTAAACTGGTTCACTGCAGCAGGAATGCTGGAGATCAGCAGAGCTGCAGAGAAGAACAAGATCAGTGTCTGCTGAGAAAAACCACAAGATCTTACCCACATGAACTCTGACTAACTCAGAGTTTCCATCAGAACATTTTATAAACAAACTACACATTAAATCTGCATTTTCAAGTACATGGAATCCTACAATTATCCTGCTGTCATATTAAGATTTTTTTTTTCTCATAGTGACAATATTTTTTTCTATATTTTAATAAATAAATGTTTAAAACTTGTGAAATATTTGATATTACAGAAATAAAACCTTTCTTATCTCAGCTGTGCAGCGTTTTCATGTTTCCTTTGATATTTTGATGGATTATTTGATGAGATCCAAGGTTTCTGTCATCTTTACAACACAGAGCCACTAATGTTACCTGAGCTTTTGAAAAATGACGTTAGAATTTTTAATAAGTATTTAATGTTAATTTATATGTTTTTGGAAGAGTCCATTATGTGTAATGAAGGCATCAATAAACAGCCTGAATAACAACTTTCAAAAAGAGTCTAGATACATTTTCTTCTGTTTGAGGAAAAGGATTTAAAATACAAGCTGATGATTTAAATTTCCAAATAATAAATATTACCTCAACTGAAAAGATTTTAAATTGTTTGAATAATTATGAGTTTAACTCGACATGAGTGTCTTAATAAAACTTTTGTTCTCTGTCTGTATAAAACCAGCAACCAGTTGGTGTCGGTGTGAGAAACCAGTGAGACCAGCTTCCTGTTTCCATCACCAGAGGTCAGACTTTAGATGGAGATGTTCTGCAGAGGAACAAACCTTTCCATCCCAAACCGCAACAACATGAGAAAAAAGAAAACATGGCTCAGATAAGATAATTTAAACATAAATTATATTTTGCCCTTCTGATTTTGTGTTTTTATGATAATCTGGGACATTTTATTTTATAAAACAATAATTCAACTGACCTAAACCTGAATATGGAGTTATTGTTAGGGGTGTTGAATTGTTTGTGCCAATAAAGTTAAAACAGACACATAAACGTCATATTTTAGGTTAGAAATCATGTGACTCAATGACTAGAGTTCAGATAAAAGAAAATTATTCACATTAAAATTATGAACATTTGTTCAAACAGGAAATTTTAGTGCAACAAACCAAACAGCAGATTCCTGGTGTCAGCTGTGAACATTTCCACGTCTCTAAAACACAAAGCTTGTTTTCCATCTGCAACTGACTTTTTGACACCATTTTATGTGTTTGATTCAACCTGCTGACATTTTAACATGAATCAACACAACGGAAGGTTTGCAGTCTGGAGACGACGGTTTAAAGAGAAAAACACAAGGAGGAAGTGAAGATGTTCCAACTTTCTACTACTGGGATGAAAACGATGATAAATACATGAGAGGGACATCAGAGTCCAGAGGGACGTTGGAAAATTCAGTTTCAGTTGGAGAACTTCAGAGCTCTCCTTCAGAGTACAGAAATATACAAAGTAAAAAAGTTTATTTAAAATTTTTAAAAAAGCATTAAATATGTACTTGTGCATTAAAGTGGCCCTAAAGTTGTTGGTCTGAGATGAAGAAAAGTAAGAAGTACTTACAGAGGAAGAAGCAGAGCAAAGTGTCGCCGGTCATAGTGCAGCTGTGATGCTTCCTGCAGCCCCGTCAGATAAAGCAGCAGTTCCTCCCCCAGACGGTCTGAGAGCGTCACACTTCCTCTCCTCCATCCCTCCAGTCTGCAGCTCCTTCACCGCTTCAACCTGCAGCCGTTCACAGCTCTGAACCTTCCTCTGCTGCAGCACCAAGGTTTCAGCACCAGAACCTCACCAGAACCTCAGCAGGAATGACGTCAATGGTTCCTTTCATTGACGTCATTCTGTAGAAAATACATCTAAAGGGCAGATGTGGCTCAGTGGGCTGAGAGTTTGATTCCCCTCACTGCATGTAGAGGTGACCTGGGTCACAGCACTGAACATTTCTCACCTATTGGTGTGTGTGTGTGTGTGTGCATGTATCAGTGTGTGCGTGAGGGTGTGTGTGCAGCAGTTTCAGAGGTTCATAGAAATGTCTGTAAAGGTGGACCCTGCAAAGGATGAATGTAAGAAATGTGTGTAACATGGACCCCGCAAAGCATAAATGTTAGAAAAAGGCCCCACAAGTGACCAAAAAATTGACGTGTAAAATAAAGTTTCAAATTGTGTTTATTGAAGGTGATTTTTAGTATCAAGATTTTTGGGGGGACTTTCCTGATTTGTTTCATAGATCTAGGATGTCTAGAAAGGGTGGACCTCACAACTCACCATTCTACTGTCAGACCCCATGAAGTCTAAACACAAGAATAGGTGTGTGTGTACATGCACGTGTGTGTGTGTTGCTGTGTGCGTGTGTGTGTGTGTGTGTGTGCAGCAGTTTCAGAGGTACATAGAAATGTCTGTAAAGGTTGGCCCTGCAAAGCATAAATGTTACGAATGTGTGTAACATGGACCCCGCAAAGCATAAATGTTAGAAACGGGCCCACAAGTGACCAAAATCTGACGTGTAAAATAAAGTTTCAAATTGTGTTTATTGAAGGTGATTTTTAGTATCAAGATTTTTGGGGGACTTGAATGATTTGTTTCATAGATCTAGGACGTCTAGAAAGGGTGGACCTCACAACTCACCATTCTACTGTCAGACCCCGTGAAGTCTATAAACAAGAATGTGTGTGTGTGTACATGTACGTGTGTGTGTGTGCATGTACATGTGTGTGTGTGTGCATGTGTGTGTTTGTGTGTGTGTGTGCGTTCATTTGTAATACCTTGTGGGAATTTTCCTGACACACTACATTGTACGGACCAATGTAGGACCCACAATCACTCCTTGTGGGGACCGAAGCCTTTGATGAATAAATAATAGTTTCCTTTAAGTACTGAATATTTTATTGAATCAATAGTCAACTATTGAGTCAAATTATGTCTGCATATTTAGTCTTGTGTTGAAAACGGGATGTATTTCTGCAGACTAATTAATGCCAATGCTAACAGACTTTGTACGTGTGTTGAGCTTTCTGAGGAACAGCTGAGGTTCTGCTGAATTCACTTTGAATTTACTGTCCTTTGCACATTTCAAAACGGTTCTCCCACTCAGGACATTGTTTTGGTGTCTTTATTTGTGGACAGTTCTTTATGGGTTATTGCAAAATCCACAGAAACCAAATTGTTATGACATTCTGCGAGGAAGTAATGGCTGCCTATGTTTGATGATTAGTAAAGAGACAAACTATATGAAATATTGTACATGGCGTATGTTCATAACACAGAAGAAGAATAAACCTTCCTGTTGGATGCTAATGGAAGCCCAACGTGTCTCATCTTTTCCCAGCGTCACGTTGTGAGGACTAAACTACCACATCATCCTCCGCCCATCGGATCCCAGGTAACACATCTGTACCAGTTTCTCTGACATAGTAGTAATATTAGGGGTTATTAAACACAGATACTCCAACTCTTGTATTTTGCTCTGCTTTGCTGTTTAATTAAACACCACATGCACATGTGTCCTATGATATGTTGTGTATCCTCACATTATGTATTATTAATTATGGCGACCCACCAGGGACATTTTCTGTGAGAAAAAGAAGGAACAAAAAGGAGAAATATTTAATAGAAAATAATGAAAAAGGAGATGAAGGGAAAAAAATAAGAAAATCACAAACAGGAAGTCGGCCATCTTAACTGAAAATAAAATATTTCAAATGTTGAAATGTTCTTGATCCATGAATGTCTTTTCTGATGATCATCTAGCTGCCCACTGAGTGACGTCACCACATGTTTCTATGGCCTCTTGAAGTTGTTCTGCCATATCAGTCTGGACTCATGTTAGCTGCTAAGGAGCAAAAACCGCAAGACGACTGAAATAAAACAAGTCGTTCAACAAATAGCAAATATAAATAGTCCCAATGAAGCAGCAAACATTGATGGAAGCAATTCCCCCAAATCCTTTCAGAGCCAAATCATTTCTCTCACTGACTCTCTCTGTGTTTGTTCCTTCATTTTCATCTGCAGGTAGTTTGACACATTCCAGGTTTTATTGGGCTGCAGCTTCAGAGTGTGAATCAGGCCAGAAGCAGAATCTGGGTTTAAATCCGGGCCTCAGCTCGTCGTCCTCAGTCTCACATCTACTTCTCGTTCCTGCGGACAGGTTTTGCATTCATGTAAATCAAATCCCCAGATGAAGAATTTTCATAATCGGCGTCCTAAAAGAAAGAACAACAATATAATCCAACATTCATTGTCTTAGCTGGATATTTGTTCTATACAATTAGTGACTGAGAGAACAAGTTTCTAGTAATAACATTTCACTAAATCTTTTGTTTTACAGAAGAAAAAACTAAACCAAAATGGATCATTTACCTTCTGGTCACTTCTGTCTAAGCCTCTTGTGGTTCTCACACCTGGAGAAATTAAAATTACAGATAAAGGTTAGACATCAAACTCTTCTGAAATAATGGATAAAGACCTGACTACCTTCATTCCCGCCTTTAAGACACAAATCACCTGGTCAGTAAACAGATTCAACCCAGAGTGATAGAGGGTCTTACTCTGAAAAGCCCATCAATGATACGGGAACAAAAACCCACCAGTCAGGTGAATATTCACTGAGTACTTCATATTTCCCGTTGCTAGGTGTGGGCGACCCCGTCGACCCCGTTGCTAGGTGTGACGCTGTCTTCTCTGTACTGTGATTGGTTTTTCTTCTTCTTGTTTTATAGCGATTGGCAAATAACTTAATGCATCAGTGCTGCCACCTGCTGGTGAGGATTGTGGATCAAACATGGCCTAACAAATAAAACTCATCTTATCACACCAATTATAATGCAGTATAACTTTAATACTCTCCATTAAAGATGAAATTTGGGCTGGTACCTTTTACTACTTGAGTCCTTGTGAAATACATCAATGACGTCTAGCTTATGTTTATAAAATTAAATTAAATACGCAGCAGTAATCAATTGATAGAAATTTACCAATCTAGATGGGATTTAGCAACTTGAGATGATGAATCTACATAAAACTGCATTAATTACCAAACAGCATCAACATGTTGCACCACCTGCTGGCAGAGCATTGTCAGTTTTACAAAGAGTAATAAATTTTACAAAGAATAACTCTTTTCAATCTGTAAAATGAGTTTGTTTCTTATAAATCCTCGTTTCTTCTTTTGTTTCTTTTTTAAGTGTCTCTTCATAGAGATCCTGCTGAGATTTCACTCTGTTGCCTCTGTAGTTGTTTTAAGTACCAAGCAGTGAAACCAGGAAGCAAATAACGTAACAGCTGCATACTGAAACTACTGTTACCATGGTTACATGCTATTTGTTTAGACTGCTGGTATCTGTGGTTTTAAAAAGAAAAGTCCCGTAGTTTGGTTCTGAGACTGGAGCAACTCAACGTTAGGATGTCTGGCTGTCGGCTTCATGTGATTGGCTGGCTGGGTCACATGGCCTTCATGGAACCTGATTGCGAGTGATGATTGGCTGATGGGGAGCATTAACATAATGTGGGTGAGCTGCAGAGATACACAGCTCAGGTTCTTCACAGGAAAACCGTCAGTAGTAAAATTAAAACATGAAGAGGGAAGTTATTGTGACGTGGCCAACAGGTGGAGGACAATGAAGCTTTTGTCTTTATTCTGCAAGAACTTAATATTGATGTTATGACAGGTTTGCTTTATTTTAACCCCATCGATAAACTTTATCATACTTGACACAGTTATAAGAGAAATATTCCAATTTATTCGTATAAAAATCCTAAGTGAAGGAAACTCATCCTGATGCATGGTGGTGGCATCATCATGCTGTCTGGGTCAAGCAGGTCAGCGTTGATGAAGATGGATTTTATCTGAACACAAATTAGATTCGTGTCATTTTTAATTTCCCATGAAGACGGCAGGCGGAGGCGACCTTTGACTTCTTTCACACAGGAAGTGTTGAACCCAGAACAACCTTTTCACAGCCACCCTCAGGTCTGTGTCTCAGGGTGGCAGCGCTGCACCAGGCCGTCCCGCTCAGCCAGGCGGCCCAGAAGGCAGCGCTGGGAGGCGATCGACATCACTTCCTGTCCAGGAATCATGTCCAGGTCCATCACTTCCTGTCCAGGAATCATGTCCAGGTCCATCACTTCCTGTCCAGGAATCAGCTGGCCTCGTGTTTCACAGCCTGGCTGCAGATGGCAGCTCTGGTTCCCATGAGCCTTTGCTGCAGCAGGTTCCCCCTGCTGATCTCTCACCCGGTTCCTCCGGGTCTGAAGGCCCCTGAACCACAGAATGTGTTTCCTGTTGTTTACCTGTCAGAAGCCTGTGACACCTCCGTCTGCAGAGAACCAGCAGAACCGCAGATGACAGGATGCCAAGCCCGGTCAGAGCCACCGCCAGCAGGCGCCAGGCCGACGGTTCTGCACAGCGTTTCACACACAGCATCAGGCTGAGCTCAGACTAACATTCCTCAGATACAAACACAGACAGCAGCCTGAGGAGCTTTTACATTTCAAAATAAGAGACACAGCAAGAAGAATAAAATCAGAAAATATTCATCTTTAGCGGCTTTTCCCTCAGCTGAACATGTTGGGAACAAACAGAGTCCAGATTAGAGTGAATCTGAGTGTTTGGATTTACCGTCAGTCGGTTTCTCCTCTTCATGGCTCACAGACTGATTGGTGGTTTCAGAGGAAACTGAAGGTGTGAGACTTTCTGAACTGTATTTGAGGGTGGATGAATCTGTTGGTGTCGAGGCTAAACGAGTTGAAACGGAGGATGTTGACATCTTATCTACCGATGGATGGCAGAGAAATGGAAGATTTAGATTTATGTAGAGAATCACATATTTTTAAGTAGCATTTTCATTTAAATTGATCAACTCATCCCTTCAGCTTTTACTCCCTACATTTTATTTGGCTTTTTAAAATGTTAAGTTTTTTAATGTGTCCCAGAAAGGCAAAATCTGTTATGTGTATAAACAGTAAAGGTTGTGGTTTAACTTCTACATGCGGTTCTGTAATTATTCTTGTCAAGTTTCAGAGTTTCTGCCGATGCAGAGTTTCGGTTTGAAAGCTGTGAGCCGTTTCATGCAGGAGGAACCTGCAGGAAGGTTCAGTTCAGAGGAGACCAGCTTTGTTTTGGTCTGGATGTGTAGCAGAACACGACACCTGAGGGCATCACACTCATACTGAAGCAGGGCGGCGGCAGCATCATGCTGTGGGGAAGCTTTTCTTTAGCAGGAGCTCATGAGAGCTGAAGGAAAAGGAGCTGAATGTGGGACACAAGGCTGTTAATCCGTTCAAGAATAAGCTGTTAAACTTCAGAGATAAAAACGTTTGAGCAGAAACTCACATCCTGAAACACTGAGAGTGAAATCCTGGTAGGACTTTGATGATTCTCCCAAACCGCATCTGTACCGACCCGAGTCAGACTCAGTCAGGCCTGAGATCTTCACGTAGAAGCTGTGAATGTTTGGTGCATGACCTTTGACATATTCAATGCCGTATCGTCCGTTTTCAGCTGAATTCTTTGTGGTTTCTATCAGAATGTTTCCTTCCTCACAGTTTTCCCTGCAGAAGATCTTCCTGGTTCCAGAGAAAGAAGAGCCACAATATCCTGAGAAATCTTCTCCTGCTGATCCAGTAAACTGGTTCACTGCAGCAGGAATGCTGGAGATCAGCAGAGCTGCAGAGAAGAACAAGATCAGTGTCTGCTGAGAAAAACCACAAGATCTTACCCACATGAACTCTCTACGACCTGCAGCAAAGTTTCCTTTAAGAAATGAAACCTGAACCACGCAGAGCGAGACGAACCCAGAATGATGTTCGGTTCTTCATGAGCCGAAATGGAAGCGACTAAAACTCACATCTGTCGTGTTTTTTTAGGTTATGGTGAAAAGAAGAGCTTCAGCTCAAAACCCTGCAGCTCATCATCAAAGATAACAGCAGAAAGCTGCTGCAATGAAAACGATTTTAAAGGACAGACTGTGGATCATTTCTAACAAATTTAATACATTTTAAATAAAACATAAAACTAATGATAATTTATCTGGATGTGGAGAAATGTTTCTCACTTCACAACAGAACAAACTTCTTAGTTGGACTAAAATCTACCTGGAGTATGAAAACTTCTGAGCTTCTGAGCATTTTAACTTATTGCATCACATGAATTATGACAAACACAAAACATGTTTATGGTGCCGAGTTGGACGAAGTCGTCTCGACGTTTTGGACCAAATCAATACGATATGATAGAACCAGCAGAACCTTCAGGTCCAATAAGTCCAGTGATAATCAGGCAAACCGATCGGTTCTGGAGATCCAGGTAAACGTGACGTTATTCTCAGCTGAAAGCAGCAGTGAGACGTTAAAAACAGAAAAACGTTCATTTCCTTGCAGCCTGTCGCTGATTTCAGAGTCATAAATAACAGACGTTTGTTTCTGTTGGAGGATCAACTGTTTAATACGACGGGAGGCAGAATTAATATTCATTAATTCTGCCTCCCGTAACATTTTCACATCAAAGTAGCAATAAAATATGTAGCAAATAATATGTAATTAAATGATGTATAATTGAACCTGTACACTTAATAAATGTTTTAACTGTGTGAAGATTCATTTTAATGGATTTCAGCAGCATTTATTTGTCTAATTTATTATTTTCATTCTTTTAATTTATAATTATTTTTTTACATTTTGTCAGAATGACCTGTAACATGTTTAGCAGCTTTTCTTTGATCATTTTGAATCTGCCACAGTTTGTTCATTAAAGATAAACTTTGGAGGCAGTGAATGTTGACAGTGTCTCATTTTTATATTAAAAATATGAGTTTCTAATAAACTTTAGAATAATACAGCCAACTTTCAGTGCTGATCTGGTTTTAAAATAGTGAATATTGTAATAACTGGAAGCCGTTAAGTCTTAGTGAACATGAAGGTTAATTATTGATTGTAGAAACGCGATCGGATGAAACGGAGATATTTCTGTCTGGAAAGATTCGCTGATGAAAATTGTTTCTACATCAGGCGACTTTAAAAAACCTCAAATCTTGTTTTCTGTTTAACTTTAAATCCTGGATTTTTAACATCCAGAGGGAATTTGTTCTTCTTCAGCTCATTTTTAAATATTTTAAATCTGTGTCAACTTAGATTTTAATCTAATTTTGGTGCTTTTTGCATTTATCGATAATGTTTCTGCTTTGCTGTCCAGCATTTTGACTTAATTTACATATTTTTATTGTGGATAAAAAG
Organism: Micropoecilia bifurca; assembly: GCA_903067075.1. Lineage (NCBI taxonomy): Eukaryota > Metazoa > Chordata > Actinopteri > Cyprinodontiformes > Poeciliidae > Micropoecilia > Micropoecilia bifurca. Next base: position 6,189 of record CAEGAF010042069.1, on the reverse strand, counting down.
TGTAGTTTGAAATTTAGGCCATGTCTTTCTGACTGTTGGGAATAAAATCCTTCCATGTTGTTTTAAAGAACATCAGAACATCAGAAACGTTTTTCAAGGTTTTAGAAAACATTTTGTAAGTTGATGAATTTCATAATTTATTTTATAAACAGGAAACGATTTCAGTAACATTTATCTGAAATACGCGCCTTCATAAAGGAGAAGTTATGGCTTCTTATTGGAGAACAAACATTATTCTGAGTTCAGCTGCAGATTAATTTAATTCATTCTCGGTTCAGTTTCATCTCAAATTAAAATCTTCAGACTGATTAAACTGATAAAACTGGTTTGTGCTGCTATGCAGAGCAGATAAACGAGGATTTGCTCAAACACGGATGACTAAAAGTGGTTTTATTGAATTTTCTGTGATCTTTATCTGATTCTGTCAGAAAGGAAAAGAAATCGTACTTACAGAGGAAAAAGAAGCAGATCAGAGCAACAGTCATGATGAATGGATTTCCTGCTGCTTTTCTCATGTCTTGCTTTTTAAATCAAAGGTTAAACATGACGTGACGTGAACTTCCCTCCCCTTTTCTTCTGTCTGTATCACAGCTAATCCTGGCATCAGTTAACCCCTTGCTGCCTGGATTCACACAGCGTTGGCCTTAACTTTGAACAAACAGAGCAGATCTTTGTGACATGATAACTGGGTGGTTGGTGGTGGCAGCATAGTCCTGTGTCACTTCAGTTCTGATTGATTCATGTTATTAGACTGGCTCATTTTTTGAATCTTTGGTCCTGGATGCTGGGCAGGAGGAAGGATTTATGCTTTTACTTTACTCCCACATAGTTATGATGCATAACCATGGTAACAAGGTATCGTTTTTATAACTGAAAAGTTGGTTAACATCTCCAAAGCTCAGATGATACCTGACCTTTGACCTCAAATTCCAGAGGTGTTTAAATAGAGGCTTCATGGATGCAGATAGAGGATGAGGACATTCAAATAACTCACCGTTATCCCAGACTCTAGCATCTCGTTATCCCAGACTCCAGCGTCTCACTGTTATTCCAAACTCCAGCATCTCACCATTATCCCAGACTCCTTCGTCTCACCGTTATCCCAGACTCCAGCGTCTCACCGTTATCCAAGACTCCAGCGTCTCACTGTTATTCCAAACTCCAGCATCTCACCATTATCCCAGACTCCAGCATCTCACCATTATCCCAGACTCCTTCGTCTCACCGTTATCCAAGACTCCAGCGTCTCACTGTTATTCCAAACTCCAGCATCTCACCATTATCCCAGACTCCAGCATCTCACCATTATCCCAGACTCCAGCGTCTCACCGTTATCCCAGACTCCAGCATCTCGTTATCCTAGACTCCAGCATCTCACTGTTATCCCAGACTCCAGCGTCTCACCGTTATCCCAGACTCCAGCATCTCACCCTTATCCCAGACTCCAGCGTCTCATCATTATTCCAGACTCCAGCATCTCTCTGCCCAGACTGATGTTTCAAGAGGAGCGGCTAAAGCAAAGGATGTGGATTAGCAGAGCTAGCTAACACCTGGTGATGTCATCCTGGACATGTTGCTGAGGAATATCGTCTCTGCTTCTGGATGCTGAGCTGTTAGCAAGTCATGAGGCTTCAGTCAGAGGCCTTTTCACACTCCACCAAAGACTGACTGCTACTGGATCCTTCCTGCTCACAGAGGATTTGAGTTAAACATGACGTGACGTGAAGTTTTACATTATTCCTCAACCATGATCCCCTCCAGCCCCTCAAATGCTCACATTTAACATTTTTAACATTATTTTATACATTTTATTTTAAAACTGTTTTTCTTCTTAATCAATCCATATTTTTTTAAGTTCTCCTAATCAGACGTTTATATGTTTTTATGTCTCTAAACAAGTTCATGCATTTGTACAATAAAGTCCAAACATAGATGCACCATAAGGAATGATCTCGTTTTTAATCTGACATGCATGGAGATCAGGAACATGATCATCAGATTCATCAGATTTTCTTGGACTTGGTTTGACCTGTTATTTACTGAATGGCCAGCAGAGGGCGGCATGGCTGACAGAAATGTCTGATCTGGTTTCTGGAGGTGAATCCTGGGGTCACCTGAGGTCAGATGATTAAACTGGGAGAACATGGATGTGGTTTTCAGCTCCTACTGGGACCAGTAACTCACCATTTAATGTTTATTTCTATTCTGCTGCTTCATGTTTTAGCAGTGATTATATAAAACCTTCCTGTTTATTAAACTTTACTGCATTATTAGATCAACAGATTTTTTTCAGAGATTTCAGAGACTGTGCAGGATATATAGATTTAATTCATTCTCTGGGCCAAAACATTTTATTTGACTTTCTCAAGTTGTCTAACTTCATTTCAGAGTCGAATTGTTTCTCTGGTTATGTGGCTCATTAACACTGAGATCCAAATATATTAGAGGTTTTCTGAGTGAAGCTTCTTCTGTATCAGATGAAACAACTTCAGCCACAACATCTGGATTATTCTGACTCTGGTTTTAAAATAACACCAAGCATCTTTAAAGCTGATGACAAACCAAACAGAGTTTTGTTTCTGAATTAAACGAATGTGTAAGAAGTTTTCAAGAAGTTTGGAAATGTTAGTGTGAGGATATTTGAATTCACAGCGTTCTGCTGCATCAGGACGTCACTTTGAAAACATTTAGTTGTTGAGTCTTTTCCTCCTCCTGACCTGGAGCGGCTGAGCTGAAACATTCAGACAGGACTGAGGATGTCTGATCGGTGAGATGAGCTTTCTGAGTTCACCGATATCTGGGGATGAAACCAGAGTCTCAGATCTCTTCAGCATGGAAATCTTCTGCTTCTGATTTCTTTGAGTTCTTTTATTTCCTTGGAAGTTCAGAAGAAGAGCAAGAGTTTAAAATAAGAACGCCTGGTTTAGGTTTGGGTTATTCTTGTAGCTCCTCTTCTGAGTCAGTTTCGGACCACAAACCTCAGAGTGTTTATGGTTTTTATCTTCTGTTCTTCAGGTGATTGGAGGAGAACGACCTCCAGAGGTCAGGATCTCCAGCAGCTGCTCAGGTCCTCCTCTCGGTGGTTGCTATGGGAACGGCCTCGCCTCCTCCTCCCTTCAGGTGGATGTGGTTGGTCTCTGCCAGCAGCCATGTTGTGGAGGATCAGCTCCAACCACAGCAGCAGGAATGTTTACTGCAGCTCAGCCTTTCTCAAACTGTGGCCTCCAGGCGCCCCCTACTGCTCCGCATGGTACTGCATATAGCCACCATTTATTTGTTGTGACGTCAGCTCAGTGTGACGCTTGCTCACCAAACTAAGCCATTGATATTTTCAGCTTATCCATTATTATTTTTCTAATAATAATGGATAAGCTGAAGATACCGGTGGAAAGACAGCAGGAATACTTACCTGGTCAGAGGTCAGAGCTCTGGTGTCGTTCAGGAGTGAATCGATTCTTTTGAACCGTCTCCAGTCTCAGTTAGCGAGAACTGTACTTTAGTTTTACAGCTTTGCTCACTTATAATGCTCTGCTTACATATCAACAGTTATTTTTATTTAATAAAAAATATTTAAATAAATATAATTAATAGAAATTGGTGGCAATGTTACATCCATTAGCATTTCCAGTATAATATCTTCATTAGCGCTGCTTGTCTTTGACGTTTCTCCCAGCATCCCTAGCGCTGAGTCCAGTTTAGGAACAACTGTGCTCTTTAGAGTCCAGTGTGGTGGCAACACCAACACTGGGCTTTACCACTGCAGGCTGCATAGCTCCTGTTAGCATCTCCAGCTCTTCTTGTCATCAAGCCATCGGTGAAAAAATGGGGACCAATGGGTGAAGAATATAACAAATTATGTACATGTTTGAAGTAATTATGAGTTTTATTGTATCAAAAACAGAAATATACTACAATAGGCCAACATGTTCAACTAATCCTGGATCAATTTAAGAGATTAATATTTACATTTTTACATGTTAGGATTTGTTAAGTTGGTCCATGAGTGTTAAAGTGGTTCTTAGCCACTGCTGTACAAAATGAAGATGGTTTAAGTGTCTGCTGATAAAATCTGAAACTCCAGTGTGTCGTTCTAACTGTAATATCCACTGAAGCAGAAGCTGACGTCACTCAGTGGTGCAGAGGAGGTAGTTTGATCTTCATATGCTTCAGAAGCAGCTCTTTGTGCTTCCTAGTCACAGTGAAGATCTGACTGCATGGGAGATGAAGCAGGACGTCTAACGTAGCGTCTTCCATTATGAAATGTATCCATCTGTTGGCGAAACCCGCTGATCCCTGCAGGGTTGAGGATATCTGGGGGCTCAGGGTGTCTCCTGTGGTCACTGGCAGAGAGACAGAGTCTCACATCGGACGGTTCAGGGAGACAAAGAACCAACAACCTTCTACACCAACACTGCCAATCAATTCAGAGAGACCATTTAAATGAACTGTCATGCTTAAAGCATTAATAGAGTCACAGTGATGCTGTAAGGTGATATAAATGGCTGCAAAGTAAAAATAGAGGAAGATAAGAGGGAGGTTCAGGCTTTATGTCGTGTCTGGAGGAGGAAGTTGTTCGATTATTTGCAGCAGGAAACCATCAGAGCTTCATCATGAACGTCCATCACTCTTTGTTCTGCTGCTTCTTCCTCTGTAAGTACATTTTCTTTTTACTTCTGTTCTTTTCATACTTTCTTAGACTATAGATATGTGTCTTTAAACAGAAACTGCATATTTATTATGACTGTCTGCTCTGACAGAATAAATTATCAACAAATCACCAATCTATAGCAGTAAGAGAGGAACTCACAATGACATGTCAAGTTTTTGAAAAGGTTTTGACAAAAGGAAAGGAAGTAAACAACATTATGTCTTAAGAAAGTGGGAGCTTTAGGGAAGCGGCATCCAAACCTAGAACTGTGGTCTCTCCTCCTGCAGAGCTTTCTGCATGAAAAAAATGCATAAATTAATAGGTCTGATAGTCTGGTACTTGCTGTTATTCTCTAAAGTGCAAAAACACTTTATGTCAGCAGCTAATAGATAACAGGAAGTGAAAAATGACAGATGATGCTGCAGTTAGCAGGGAAACGCTCTCCCTCCGGCTGCAGCCGGTTAGCGGAGGTTTGCTGCTCCAAAAACTCAGAAACGTTTCAGACCAGCATCATTCTGGATCAACTGACTGTAGAAGAAACATCCAGGTGACTTTCTCACCTAAAAGCATCTTAAAGCTACTTTGTATGGGACATTCATTGAGTTTTAAAGATGATACATTTCTGCACACATTCATGCATTGCTGGTGGTGCAATGCATTGTGGGATACATTGCTGGTGGAGAAGGATGCGTCATATATAAAATACTAGAGCAAGAATACATCTGAAACTGTGTTACCCAAATGAAGCTGCAGAACAAGAACTGAATTGAACAGGAAGAGTTAAAACATTTTCTTTAAAAGAGGAAAAACTTGATAAAACCAGGAAGAAAACAGTTTCAACATGATCATCCCTTGGTTTTACCTCCTCTGCTTCTGTGAATCACTTGTTTTTTCCCCTTTAACAGAAAAACAGAATCTGTTGCAGTGAAGCTTCAGCATCCAGTTGAGAGTTTGGTCGACTTTAACACAGGAAGCTGAAGTTTCTAAAATAACCAGAGTGAAACTAAAGCCGACTGGCTTCATATTCATGAGTTATCAGTTCTTAGAGCTTTTTATTCGTCCTTCAGTCTAAAACTGAGGAAACTAAAGAGAATGTTTAAAGTACTGAGGTCGTTTGGTTGAGATGTTTCTGCCTCCTGAACACTAAAGATGCAACATTTAAGATTTGAAACTATTTTTGATCATTTTTCCACTTTTCCAGTCAGATCGTTTCAGATCTCCTTAGTTTCAGTGTTTTGATTCGTACAGGTTTTCCAACATGTTGATCAGGAGTTTGTTTCAGATATGTGAAGTTTTGCTCCTGGTTACGGTCCATTAGTGTAACGGAATGTGAGCATGTGAATGTGAGCATCTCAGCTCTGATCCGGTCTGACTCTGGACGGTACCAATGTGGATTGAAGACGTCTTCATCCAGATATTCATACCAGGACTTTGACCTGGTTGTTGCTGAAGGTGAGTCTCAAAGCTGTTAGACTTTAACGATTCCATCTGATTGGATCCATTGAACAGTTTATAGTTTTATTTCCACATTTAATTTATTT
>CAEGAF010042063.1:0-19451 GCA_903067075.1 Micropoecilia bifurca | reverse complement strand
TTGACCTGCTTCTATTTTCCGTCGCAACACGCAAACGTCCTCATTCACTCAGTGCGTTATAGTTACACATCGCTTAGTTTTGTTGCTGCGCGTTTGAAGGAAAGACGAGAACAGCTGGACAGACAGGCTGAGAAATGAGATGCGGGTGATCGGTATCGGTAACAGAGCCAATGATCGGCCGATCCCGATCATCACCGATTTCACGGAAATCGGCCGATTATGATCGGTGACCGATTGATCGGCACACCTCTAATATATATATAAATATATATAATATTACCTTTACACACAGGGTATTCTATACACGCATAGCATAGCCTTCTTTGTTAAATGACCTAGATAACAAAGGCAATCTGCTCTCCACTCCATGCAGGGAGTAACTGGCAGTACAAAGCCATGCATACATGACTGGAGGGCCCTTCACAGAGCAATCAAAATACAACTAACAGAAAGAAAAACACAACCAGCAGTCTTCAGAAAACAGTGTAGATACACAGTTAAACTGATCAGAATTGCTCGTAAGATTTAATCTGGCTCACAGATCAGAAAGATAAACTCACAGCAAGATAGAGAGCAGCGTAGATGCTGAGAGCAGCCTCCTTTGAGGGAAAGGTCTTGCGGGCCCTCAGTACATCGTCTTGATTCCCTGTGCAGGCCTCTTGGTGGCTGATGTAGCGCAGCGCCTGTTGACACCCGAGTGCTGTGTAGTTTGGCTTACACACTGTCAGGAAGTATGGCGCCAAGTTCCCTGTCACTACCTGCCCTGCATTGACGAAGATGTCAACTGTGAAGAGGCCAAAGGCGTAGACTCCTGGGGAAGAAAGGAGAGCTGAAGAGGTGGACCACAGATCATGAACAGGACAAACGAAATCACAATTCTGATGTCATAGAAATCCTCATAGATCTTAATAATAAGAACAATAATAATAATTTACTAGGGTTGATTTTATGAGTTTTTAAAAATCATGTTTCAAGTCTATGTATGTATATAAAACCATGGGTTATGGAATCTAAGGATTTCTTTGTATGTCATTAGCTTTTAAGGGTTTTTTCTTCCCTAAGCAATTTATTTAAAGCTGCAATATGTAAATTTCATTTAAAAATTTACATAATTGTTAAAATTGTTACCACTTCTTGACAGTATATTAAGAGAAAAGATTGATCTCCTTCACCTCTGCTAATTCACAGGTGCTTACCCTCTGCTGCTGTTGCCATCTGAAGAATTGCACTACTCTTGAAGCAAAAACAACCAATCAGAGCCAGGAGGAGGGTCTAAGTGCTGTCATTCGACCTCAGGTACTTGCTGCTCAGTGTGAGAAACAATTTACAATTACAGAAAAAGCGTGGCTATGCTAGCTAGCCCAGCCTGTATTCATGGCAGGCTTGGCTAGCTACCTCCTGACTTTGGTTGGTTGTTTCTAGATAGTACCAGGAGAAACTGGATGAGTCTGATTTATTTCACACACCACATAGTGACAGTTTCAACAAATATGTAAACAAAACATTTTTTTTATAAAAGTTAAAGACTGCAGCTTTAATCATAATGTGTTATATGCATCTTATTACAAAATGTAGCTATTTAGATTGAAAGAAAAAAAAGAGTAATAACTTTTAAGTTTTTAAAAGAATCCAAAACAGAAAATGGAAGTGAACGTTCCTGTGATTTGACATTATAAGAACTGCTGAAAACCTGAATTAGAATGGTTTTTAATAGCAAAAGAAAAAGTATATTTTTGTCTCATCACAAAAAGAGGTTATTAAAAACTAAATAGTCACCACAACATTATGTTATTCCATTTATTAATTTACAGTTTACCAAGAACTAAGCTAACATCCAGGAGGATAGAGTGAAAAGTCCAGTTGTGTTATAGAAGCTCAACTTCCACCAGCACAGACCTGAGGATGTTTCTGCAGAATCTCTTGATGTTAATACTCCCTGAACCAGGTTCACTCAGCCACTCAAACTGACCAACCGGCCTTTATGTTTCAGTGACTGAAAGGTTTTAACAGAATAATTGCCTCCACTCTGCTATCGTCCAATACTCTGTCAGTCTGAATTATCCAACAGGTGCTTACTCAGGCAGCTTTTTCACATACAGTCTCACACACGCACATACACACACACACACACACACACACACACACACACACACACACACACACACACACACACACACACACACACACACACGCAGACACACACACACACATGCACACACATCTGAGAAGTGTTATTTGTCAGAGCAACATTCACAGCTTCTCAAGTCCCTGTTAAGTGTTTGTGCAACACTAATTAAATCTTGCAGGCTTTGAGAGAAACCTATGATTAGAGCCTGCAGCACAGCATCAGAGGAGTTTGGTTGTCATCAGCTGAACTCATTGTCTTTCCTGTCTTACCAACAGAGTGTGGAGCTGCTCTAGATGCTGAGAGCTTCACTTCTTAACAAGCATCAAATAGGTTTAGTCAAGCGTCATGTGACTCCGTTGTTGTGTAGTCACCACGATCCTTATCTTTCTGACATTGTCCCAGTTTCTTTGGCTCTTTGTGTTTTACGGATGGCTTTCACCCCCAGCTTCCTTCATTCTGACTCAGGGAGCAGAAAGAGCAAAACTTGCTTAGCAGGACATGAATCAGACCTGGCCTGCTTTCTTTGAACACAGCATGACGTCACAGCTGCTGTGGAGAAACACTGTGTGTGTGTGTTCTGAGCAGATGCTCATGGAGTAAAGGCCACCCATCTGTCAAACAGCTGGACCAGAATATTTCCATCCACTCTTTAAAAAGACACACAACTTTTTTGTCTCACTGTGACAGTTAATTAGAATGAACTGCCTCTCATTCAGGTCAGTTAGGATGAGCAAAATTATTTTCTGTTTTCTAAATATCAGAGTAGGCAGAGCTAAATCCCAAATTCTCTCTCTGATTTGAGAGCAACAATTTTGTATTTACTTTCCTCAAATTTATAAGTTTACATACAGTTCCTTAGAATTTGCTACAATTACTTTTTAAACTGTACAATATTCCAGGTTTCCTTTCACCCGCTTCTCTCAGTGGCTTGCTGGAATTTGGTCCATCCCTTTCTGGTGAAACTGGGTCAGGTTTGCAGGCTAAAACAGTGTTTTAGTTCTGAGATCAGACCTTTGGGCTGGCCACTCTGTCAGAGTGGTAGTTACGGTTCTGAATAGCGAGGGTTGCTGACCAGAAATGTTAGGGAGCGCCATCTACAAGATGGATGAGGCAAGAGCCAGAAATTTAGAAACGGAAGGCTTGGTTGAGAAGAGGGAATAGAAAACAGCCTGAATATAGCCTATAGTCTGAATGCCGGATAGATCTGCTCACATGAGGAGATCACATATTGGTGATGGAACAGATGTAAGTTATGGAGTGAATGAGGTGGAGCAGGTGAGAAGATGAAAAATGTGGTATGGCAGGCAAACAAGGAAGCAGACTGACAGGTTCCATCCCCATCAGGACTTGGAACTGAGATAAGCAGGTTGGAAGAGTGGAGGCATCGCCTACCGGACCCCCAGCCAACTCTGGACTGCATAGTGGTGGAGGCTGAATGCCAAGACACTGGAGTAGAAGCACCAGCAGGAGTGCCATCCCATCATTCCCTGGGATAAAATTTATGGCAATGTGATAGCTCATAAAAATTGGTAACTTTACCTAATTTTCAAGGGTATAAATTGGGTAAAGGTAACAAGAACTTTGGTGTATTGCTTTCTTTTGTTAAAAGTTTTATTGGCTCTAGTGCAGGGGTGGGCAATCCTGGTCCTGGAGGGCCGGAGTCCTGCAACTCTTAGAAGTCTGCCTGGTCCAACACACTTGAATCCAACAGCTGAATCACCTCCTAAGTGCAGTCAAGTTCTCCAGAGTCCTGCTAATGACCTCATTATTTGACTCAGGTGTGCTGAAGTAGAGACACATCTGAATGTTGCAGGAGACCGGCCCTCGAGGCCTGGAGTTGGCCACCTCTGCACTAGTGGCATTCATTTGATAGTGAATTGACAAGAAAGAGGGTAATGAGAGAAGGGGAAGACTTGCAGCACAGGTCGCCAGGCCTGAAATCATACCTGCGACGGCCGCATCGAGAACTAAGGCCTCCGTATGTGGGTTGTACTTAACCCCTGCACCACCACAGCACCCACAGTATATTGCTTTCTTACTTTCAAGGTTGCTCAAGGTCAAAATTTCAGCTTAGGTCATTGGAAAATGACTGAAAGGATTAGCAGATTTCCGAGACTCTAGTCCACACAGCAGTGTCCCATAACTGAACCACATCAGACAGCAGGGACATCAGGGCAAAAGCAACTTTATACATTTCCATAGGAAACCGGACAGCTGAAAGCACTGCTTAGGAGCTTCAGCAACTCCAGTAGTCTGGAGGTTACTAGAGTTGCTGGGGGTTGAATCTGTGTATTCCAGGAGGCCAACACGGATAAAACATCTGTAGTTTCTGAATTTCTAGGGTGACTAGTGAACTCTCCACATCATACTGCCGTTCCTGTGCTGGTTACGAGGCAATTTTATGCAAGATTATACTGCAATATCTTGACTTTGAGAACTGAAAATGAGAACCAGCACAGGAAATGTGTTCATAGACTGATTTTAAAGCAAGGAGTTGTTGGAAGCTTTGTCCTGGCTCATTAGGACTTAGGAGCAACTGCAAAAGGCGTGAGAAGGTTGGTGATCTGGCCACATCTGAGCACTGGTTTCATGGCATGGGAAGGGTGCTGACATCTTTGGTGAAAACCATCAACAGCAGATGAGAGGAAATCCAAGAAGGGAACATCTTTGACAGAGAATGGACACAATGAGCAAATGGAGAATGCAGGAACAGTTGGAAATACAGGAAGGAACTGCTATCAAGAGGGCAGGATCGGAATAATCAAAAGGGGAGTGGGCAAAAAGTGGGAGTTTGTGACCAGAGTGGAAGTCCATAACGGCAATGGGTTGTGGACTTCAGGGAGTGAAGGTTTGGTCAAGAACAGAGAGTCAGGAACAAGTATGGAAGGACTGCTGGACATTTTTACTCGGATGATTTGACTTTTAATCTGGCAAGAACTGAATGGCGAAAGGGATCTTGTATTAGTGATGGAATAGATGCAGATTATAGCAGCTGAGAAGGATTTCTCTAACAGTGTGAAGCATGGCAGCAGAGGAACAGATGTTAATATAGAAATATTTTTCATCCTACCTGCCATGCATAGGAAAATTTAGACTAAATTAATGTCCAACATTGAGAAGAAAGGTTATGCTTTTTTTATGCGGTAGATGTAAATATCTAAATTTTACCTGTATGTGTGTATACATGTATGCGTGTGTGTGTGTGTGTGTATGTGTATGTGTGTTTGTAATGCACTTCTTGTTTGAACTAGTGCCAGTATCTCCACAGAGCTGCAGTTCTACACAAGTCAACATCAAAGTTATCACAGCTCCCCAGACTCTCCGCTCACTGATGCTCACACACAACACTTTGGAAAAGTCAAGGCAGAGGTGTTGAATACAGAGTGACACAGTGTGAAAGTGTTAATTCATATTTTATGAAATGTGTTTATCTGACTGTTGTCACCATTACACTCAAGAGGAATATGTCTGCATAGAATAGAATAGAAATATTCTTCATAGATATCTTTGAAATATTTGCAGAGGATGCAGAACAGCAACATTTCTGCAGTACAGTGAAAAGGTAAAAGTGGTAAATATAAGAAACTTGCAGGTGTATCCACATACTCAGATCATAAGAAGAGATGATCCGTGATTCATAAAGAGTCAAAGCACAAACAGCAAGAGTAGAGTGCCATAGCTGAGGTTTATTTAAAAAATAAGTAAATAAAAAAACAACTAAATAACTGGCTGGGCATGAAAAAAGAATAACAGTGTATGACATGGACAAGAACATGAACCAACCAAGACCAAACCAGACCCAAGGAGAAACAAAAGTCGAACAGGAACTTAAGTAGGACAGGAGGCAGGTGAGTCAGATTTTTAATGTCATGCATTAAAAATCTTCTTTCCAATAAATATAATACCACTAGGATGGACTTTCTGTCCTTACTGCCCACATCTGACCTAGGTCCTTAACCCCAGGGTTTATGAAAAGAAAAGAACAGAAAGGAAAGGTTTATTCATAACTCATATTGTCATTCTTCTGTGCAAAAATAGTGTATTTTATAATATAGCACTGCCCCTAATTTAAAATACACTTACAGCTTAGGACAGGGGTGGCCAACTCCAGGCCTCGAGAGCCAGTTTCCTACAACATTTAGATGTGTCTCAACTTCAACACACCCGAGTCAAATAATGAGGTCGTTAGCAGGACTCTGGAGAACCTGACTGCACTGAGGAGGAGATTCGGCTGTTTGATTCAAGTGTGTTGGACCAGGGATGTTGTGATCTGTTTTCTCTGTGTAGTTATTTTGAGATCTTCTGTGTTTAGTCCTGCTTCCCTTTCAGTCCTGTCCTGTCCTACCTGTTGATTGCTTCCCAGGAGTGTCTAGTTACCTGATTACCCTCCCTGTGTATTTAAACCCACTTGTCTTTGTCGGGTCCTTGTCTAATGTTGCATGTTGATGATCTCCAGTCGTACTGATAAGTCCTGGTTTGCTTAGGTCTTGTTTATTCAGTTATCAGGTGCTACTGGTAGTGTTGGGCAAATGAAACTTCATGAAGCAATGAACCTTTCCAGCCTTTTGCTTTGCAAAAAGGTTCATTAATCGATGCTTCATTCATTACTCACTAGTGACATCTGCTGGTGAAACTGTAACAGCCTTGTCACTCAGTTGGATCATACTTCCAGAAATTACTAAATGCAACATTGTCACAAAGTTTTCATCAAACTCATGTTTAGTAACAGGGAAATCAATGAAACCATATTTAATTGTAATATGTTTTAATTATTAAAATGATTTGTAACCAATCTAATCCTGGTTTATCTTGAACGTCAGTGGTTGTGTTGGGTTTTCTTTTATGTCAGACTGATTTGACAATAAAGACATTTGATGTTTTAGTGTCTTGGGAGTGCAGTGCATGTTGGGGCTTCACTTTCTTGGATTTATAATTATAAAAGACTGATATATCTTTGCTAATCAGACTACAAATAATAGTGGAACTTTGCAGAAGGTGAGAAACTGGGAGGTGGAGGGTTAATTATTAGGTATCTGAGAATAATTTTATTGTGAGAATAATCTCAAAGTATTCCCAGAGGTCAGAGGTTTTCCTCTTGCTGGCTCCATTTCAGAGAATTAATCATGTTCACTTATGTAGCACATTTCAGATTGAGAAAACATTACATTTTGATGAGTGCCATCATTAATACACATCAAATATGTTGGTCAATGTTCATTTTATTTTGGCCACTGAAGACAAATATTCTCCTCTGATGCAAGACCAAATAGACAACAACCCATGATGCAGCGCGGCTCATTGTGCTTTTATTTTAAAACCGACACGCAAAATGAAGCAGTCAGTGACCCATGCAACGCGAGGCCTCGTTTGTTGCCAGTCACGTGGTTTTCAGCAAGACAACACAAGCCTCGAGGCGGGGCTTCATCGGACACGCCCCCTTTTTACTCGGTACCAGCCTGAAGCCTGATTCAGATGGACCATCACTAGCTACCGGTAATTAGCTGCTTGCTAAACTCTCTGTTCTGGGCTGTATTGAACTTTATCGTTAAATTCATCTTCATCTCAACCTGGGTCTCTGCGTTCAGCCTCACCACCACATTTTGACAAGGGAGACGTCTTAAGGGTTGCAAGACCCTGGCCCTCCACCCTGGCCCTCCACCCCTGGCCCTCCACCCCTGGCCCTCCACTCTGGCCCTCCACCCCTGGCCCTCCACCCCTGGCCCTCCACTCTGGCCCTCCACCCTGGCTTAGTATGGTACTGATTGAGTGGACTGGGCATCAACACAAAGCTCTGCATGCATGCAGCTGAAGACACTGGTGGAGTGTGTGTAGCTCCACGGCCCTTAGCGCTGTTCTAAATTTAATCTCCCCCAAACAGCGCAGCCACACTGAGTCATTATGCAGAGCCTGGCTAGGCATGAATGAGAGGAGAGGCTGTGAAGCTGCGACATGGCTGAGCACATGAGGCTGCAGAAACCAGTGGGAATAAATCAGCTCTGTCTGGCACATGCAGATATACAAAAGCAGAGCAAAAGTAGTCACACTGAGTGAAACACGTGAGTTTTGCCATTAGCTAAAATAAAGCAGGACATTTGAAATGAAGCAGAAGTTGAAGCGTCTGACTTCTGCTTGATGTCAGAAGGACTTGGAGAGAAATGGTGGATGTCCCTGCTGATGCTGTTTTAAGCTTTCACTGTGGTGAATTATACAAGAGAACAGTTACAAGATCAGAACATGTGGACTGTTTACACACCTGCTGTCCTTAAGGACAACAATCTGTTACTTCTCTTCATAGAAACATGAGTCATTCCATTCTGAATGCTAATAAGAATCCTAAGCCAGACAAGATAAAGGAGAGAGCTGAGAGAATAATGAGAGACCTGCTGATGAGCCAGGTGTGTGTGTGTGTGTGTGTGTGTGTGTGTGTGTGTGTGTGTGTGTGTGTGTGTGTGTGTGTGTGTGTGTGTGTGTGCGTGTGTGCGTGTGTGCGCACTTTCTGGACAGAAACAGCCTCAGGATGGGTCCAGGGGACCCGCTGTGCATCTGGTTATCTGTCTGTCTTTCTGTTGTCAAGTTGGATCATCTGATTAGGCAGATGATCCAACTTGACTACATCTTCTAAGAGAAACTTCTAAAACTGTTCTCTTGTTTTTACATTGTGTTGATTCATTTTGAGGGCAGCTACTTATTCACACATTTTTTTATGATTTTGTTTTAGTCTTCATGTTCTTTTAGTTATTTTGCTTTTAGATTTTGTTTTAATTACACATTTGTGATTGTTATCCAAGAAATCTACTATGTTATCAAATGTTACATATGCTTTAAAATAAGTATCATATTTTTAAAAAGCATCATTTTTAGCAAAATTGCAAAAATGATGGAATTAACCAACAATTTGTTCTCTCAGACACCTATAAAATAATATATTGTTGGTCATACAGAAACAATCTCAAAGAATATGGTTGGACACTGTATATGAAACAATGAGTCAAAGGTTAAGTGGATTGATTATCACTCCAGCAATAATACACATTATTCTAGTAATTAATTCTGACTTAATTTCTCTTTAATTAAATACATCATACAGAAACAATCCTTGAGATTGTTTCTGTATGACTTATATTCTAAGCTTTCTAATAATGCCAAACACATAGAAATGAAAATATGACAAAGATATGGCCATTTGAATATTGCCTGCACTCTGAAATGTGTTGTTTACCTTCACATTTTCCATGCTGTCATCAAATAAACACATCTTGTGCTGTTTTCTACATATTATGAGTTGTTTTAGTTAAAAAAAAAAAAAACTGGACACAGAATGTGTTAAACTGTTGAGCAATCACATTACTCTGTGGATGTCTGCAGTTCTGGAACTTTCCACAGGAAGAACAGCAGCTGGTGTTGTTAATTTGTTTGTTTCTTTATTTGACAGCCTCAATATGTAAAAGACATGAATAAAAGATGCTTTGCACCAGATTTAGCTCAAGATAGTTTTTTGTCTTTGTAGCTTCAGAGGCACTTTAACCTTAAACTTTTACCCAGGTCTGTATACGGGTTAGATGTCAGGCACTTGTTTCCAAGGTAACACTTGTTGTGGTTCTGTTACCCAGCTGACTGGACTCCAACAAGAAGATCTTTGGTTCAAATCTTTGCATGAAGCTGCATGTGTTAGGATTTGGGTTTTTCAAGATTGATTTGAGTTTTTCTGTGTTTTAGATTTGTGTTCTGTAGAGCCTCTGTGTTTCCTGTCTACTCGTTGGTTAGTGTCACCTGTTCCTTGTTTCCTGTGATTGTCTCCCTGTGTATTTAAGCCCATCTGTTGTATTGTCTCTTGTTGGATCGTAGTCGTGTCTACCCAGTCGTGTCACTGGTCAGTCTTTTTGTCGTATCAGTTGTACTGGTTAAGTCCTGTTACGGCATCAGCTTTATCCTGTTGTATTAATACAAGTCAATTAGCAATTGCTAACGGCACTGAGCCTAGCCTCAGCTCTACTGAGCTGCATGTTCAGACTGTGTGAGCTGCTTTTTTTTAACAAGAAGATCTTTGGTTCAAATCTTTGCATGAAGCTGCAATACTCTTAACACAATAACTGCTGAATTTAACACAAACTGATGTTTTTATTTACATACATTACTTTGTTGAGTTTTGACACAATTTGTGTTGATATTAACATATCTGTTTAAAGAGTGTGGGAAAGTATTAGAATTTCTGAGGAGGAGCTGAACATATATTTCTATAAAACATAGACCCTTTCTTGTATTGCATTTTTTCACAGATTAAATGAAAATCATGTTAAATTCAATAGCAAATAGCTATTGATGTGTGCAAAGCATTATAAGCAAGCAAAGTTCCTTGCTTGGAAAGGGTGACTTTCACTGAGAGTCCAGTCCTTGGTTCAGGGAAAAGAGCCGAGGAAAGAATGTGATTGTTCATGAAGGACTCATCGTTACCCCGGACCTGACCCCTGAAAAATACAACATGCTAGATAATGTTTCCTTTTATCCTTTACAGGTAAAGGCAAAATATAGTCAATAATGCTACTAGCCTTGTAAAGTAGAGATATCAAAAATCAAGAGGAAAACCGTTTAGGTTTAAGTGCTCAGTGTTACAAAAGTCATTTGCAGTGTCTCTTCAGAATGTGAACAGTTTATATATGTTTGGGCTATAAAACATTTCCAGTAAATTTAACTCAGGTAAAATTTATTGGTTCAGCAGTGACTTCTTTGAAAATGTTCCCATTGTATTTGGGAAGCCAGTGTTTCATTGGAAAGAGTAGTTTTAACTGGAATCATACCACAGTTTGTCTACAAATTGTGGTATGAGTGTGTGAACGTTGTGAGTGCAGCTTTGATTTGTCAGCGTAACTAGAAAAGAGCTGGAGACGTTGATTTCATTTTCTCTGAAAAAATGAGAGCCTCACCGAGGAACCGGAAGGTTCTGCGCACCAAAGGGTTGAGGTAACAGCAGTCGCCAGTTGCCACTATCTTCTCTGAGCGATCAAACTCTTTGGATGTGTACTGGACCAGGAACAGCACTGTCTCAGTGATTGTGATCTAATGGCAAAAAAAGATCAGAGACAAATCTCAGAATTCAGTTCATATGAATATTTTCCTACTGTATGTTACACGACACTGAACTCATGAGACTGTGGGCTCCATTTGCTCATCTGTGGAATACACTGAAACATATGAGGGGGAGGGAGAACTGCAGGAGAAGGGAGAGCTCATGTGATGAGATTTAGCTTTTGTAAATGAGTCTGTTAGCCTGAAGGCTAAAACTACTGCTGTGTGAACGCTGGAATCTAGAAATGAATACCTGGGTGGATGTTTTGCTCTGGAGGAACACTGAGCACAACAGACTGGAAAATAAAACCAGGAAATTCTAGAAATATGTTGTTACTGGTTGACCATAAATAACACACACACGAGGCATAAAAAAACCCAGTTAAACATTTTTCAACAAGGCTACTGCAGTCCACAATAAGGCATAAGAAATGAGCTGGATGAGTAACTTTTTTATACATATAGAACTTTTTCACAGATAAGTGCTTCGCATAGAAAAAGAAACAAACTCAAAACATGATCAAATATGTAGAGAGAAATTCAAATGATACAGATAATTAAATTCTAGATGTGTAAAAATGTGTAAAAGGACAATTCTATTCAGAATACTCTTAAGGATGTTGGGGTAAAAAACGTCTTTGGCTGGATTATAAATGTTAAAATTCTAGATAGGTCTGCATTAAAAATGTCCTGTATGGGGACCTGAATGTCTGGGGCCTTTAACTGCTTCTTAGTTTATTTAAGCTTTGGGCAACTAACTGTGATCAGTATTACATTGAAGATCCACTCACTGATGAGTTGATTGGGATTTAACAGAAGTTCAAAAATTATTTATTTTAATTGTATTTTTTTTGGTTAGTTGCTTTAAAAACTCTGTGATTGTTTAAATATTGTCAACAGTATCTTCCATTATTACAAAGTAATATTTTTACATTTCCTGTCAGCCTGACATTTTTTAATTCAAAAACATCAGAATCAGAAGAATTTATTGTCATTGTCACAAAGACAACAAAATTGCAGTTTCAGTTACAACCATCCATCACGCAACACACCGAGTGGGGGGGAGGGTCAGCTGAGGAACATTGTTTTCTAAACATGGTGGCCCGCCGCTTAGTTCTCTGAGGGAAACCTCCATGTCTATATGTTTTAATGACTAACAAACTTTAATAACCGCTAAAACTAGAGACGTCCAGCTCCAGTCTGGTTAAATTGAAATGATACTCATGCTTTGCCCTATTTCATTATTGTTGGATACCAGGTCGTGGGGTGTGTGTTTTTTCCTTTTCAGTATCACCTACCATCCAGAAGAGGGCGCCAGTGGGTTGGCTCTTGTCAGGAGGGGGTGTGACAGGTTCAACAGGACACACCTGATTTACATCAGCATCTCCCAGGAGGAGTATAAGAGCAGCGGACTTCCAGCACTTCTCTGCCAGAGTGTTGCCTTTAGTGGTACATCAGCCCCCTGAGTGGTGTTTTCAGAATAGTTTCAAGGTGATCTTCTTGTAGCCTGTTTTCTTGACAAGTCTCTTGTTGCTCTTTTCCAGGACGTCTTCAAGTGTCTCTGGGGAAGCTTTCCCCAAAGCCGACTAGCCTTGGGTCACGGCATGCAAATCTTCTCTAGCTGGAAGTCCTCCGCTGTTCCTCCGCTGTTCCTCCGCTGTTCCTCCTCAGATCCACCTGTCCGTCCTCCAACGCCACGTCCGCCGTCGGCCATCCAACGCCCTCTTCACCACTCCTTCACATGGTACCCACTCCCCTCCGCTGAACTTAACCCTGCTACCTCAAGTAAGCACCACTACTACCTGCAGTATTGTCATTTCCCTCCGTCATCAGACTCACCATCTCCCTTCTTGCCTTCAGTCGCCCCAGAGTTCCGGGACACAGTCATCCCTCCAGTGACTAACTAACTACTTGTACATATTGTAAATAAATAATTGTATTTACCTTATCTCTCTGTGTGTGTTTCTGCATGTGGGTTCGAAACATTAAACCCACCATGACAATCATTGTTTTGTAATACCGAACATATTCCTGGTTCATTTTTCTATTTGCACACAGAACAGTGTCTTCTCATCACTGGGGCTGTGCTGCAGCTGTAGAGATAAAAATAACAGCAGCCATTATTCAACAACTAGAACCAAACTTTATGAAACCCGGTTTCCTCTCAGCTCTCTTTAGTATCACATTATTGACATAAGCAAACAATATTTGCTCATGCTGTAGCTCTTGTCAGATGTGAACATGATTTCTTGTATCTATCAGCAAGTAGATTATTACGAATCACTAAATACAGTAATCACTTGCTTCTGGCTTACACCGGAACAAAGTATTGGCTAACTGAACTGGAAAGAGAACACATGCTTTATATTTTCACAAGAACTAATTCCATAACCCGGGAATTCAACCAAAAACATAAATCACTGGTCTTATTTACAGTTTGTTAGTTAGATGATTATTTGAGCAGCTGCTTTGCTCAGTTAGGTCCATCAGCAGAGGAACATCGTTTTCTAAAACAGGTTGTCAGCCAATTTAAAACATACCTGCAGACACAGTGGCACAAAAAGTGGGCATGCAGCGCATAGGGGGCGCTGCACCAGAGGGGGTTTATTTGTCTGATTGCTGCTGTAGCTGCAAAAATGTTCCTTAACCCATCCAACATCCTCCCACAGGGTTCAGATCCTTGCCTGTGCCATCTAACATCACTGTGGTGAACTGTGTCTCATGTTCAGCTTGGATTTCCTGGGATTAAAATTAATCATAATTTTGTAATTAACTCAATTATCTCTTCTATTGCTTTGATGATGAAACTTGAGTTGTTTTAGGTAGAGGATCAGCTGGTCCACTCCATTCTCCAGCTGGGGCCAGTGGACAACAAGTGGACAGCAAGTGATAATTCTACTCATTCCGCTCTACTGCACTGTTGTTTCATTCTATCATCCACTTAAAGCCAGATGTGAATGAATCTGTGCCTGTGGTCTGGCTGTTTATGTGTGGAAGTCTAAGTATTCCTATTATGTTGAATCCTCATCAGCTTGTCTCAGAAAGATGGATAACAGACCAGTTAATGTGGATGTACTTGTCTGTTAGTTTAGCTTTTTCTCAAGGCAAATGTTCGCCACCATTTTTTAGGCACCGTCTTTAACATTTTATAGAAAATGTGAACATTAAATTTAGTGAGAAAAATTGTAAATTGAGAGTAGGTTTGGCCTTTGTGCAATTTTCCAGTTATCAAATCTGAAATTCTGGAATTATAATTAGTCACACAAAAAGAGTTGCAATTATTTTAAAAAGAACCACAGTTCTTATTTAATCCCAATATCTGTCCTTATTTCCTCCAACTGCCCAACATGTTTAGAAACCATCTTTGGGAAAGGCAAGGCATGGTTGAGGTCCAAGGTCAGACTGCAGAATTGGCTTAGCAGCACTGAGAGCTAAAGACCATTTGTCCACTTCCTCATCAGCTTAACAGGGGCTGACAGCGCCACAGTGACAATGTGTTACATGTTTAGTCCCTAACTATCTCCACGTGAGAGGAGGGTCCCTGTATGACCGGTGTCAGAGTCTGGTCCGCATTGCCGGCAGTAAGTCGGGCTCGTTTCCGGTGAGAGTTGGACTCCGCCAAGGCTGCCCTTTGTCACCAATTCTGTTCATTACTTTCATGGACAGAATTTCTAGACCAGCCGAGGTGTTGAGGGGATCCGTTTTGGTGGCCTTAGGATTGAGTCTCTGCTTCTTGCAGATGATGTGGTCCTGATGGCTTCAACAGATCGTGATCTGCAGCTCTCACTGGAGCGGTTCATAACCGAAAAACTGTTGTGTAATCTGGAATGTTTGCTACGTTGAGCTCCAGTTAACTTCCTTATCTCACTGTGCGAGAGGCAATTGCGTCATGGGCAGCAAAAGGTCAACGGTAATGTCAAATTAAAATCATGTCTGATAATTTTCTCCTGATAGTCCTGACCTGAGAAGCATCAAACTTAATCAGGGGGCCAAAATGTTTATGAAGGTGTGAATATTTTTCTTTTATATATTTATTTTTGCTCATATATTCTATACTTATACAAATATAATTACTTTTAGCATCATATTAAATAAATAACAAAATCAAGGGGTCAAATACTTTTATTTGAAGTTTAATACATACTTGTTACACAAAAGCAACTTAAGAAAAGTGGCTTTGTCAAGGGGCGTTAATTATTCTTTAATATGCACATCCTTTTTAATGTAATTCAGTCAAAGCATTTTTCTGATATACCTGAAATTGTCATTTCCCTCGATGCTGAAAAAGCATTTGACAGGGTGGAGTGGGAATACTTGTTTGTGGTTTTGAAGAAGTTTGGATTAGGTGATGCATTTGTTTCTTGAATTTGTCTCTTCTATGCATTTCCCAAAGCCAGTGTCCATACTAATGATATTCAGATAATTTTTCTCTTGGGCGTGGAACACATCAATGCTGCCCGTTGTCGCCTTTGCTTTTCATTATTGCAATTGAGCCTTTGTCTATCACATTGCATGCATCTTTCTCATTTAGAGGGATTTTTCGAAATGGGACAGAATATAAATTGTTCTTATGTGGATGATTTGTTGTTATATGTATCTAATCCTGCTACTTCTGTCCCCAATGTCTTGCGCATCTTAAATAATTTCAGCTCCTTTTCAGGCTATAAATTGAATTTGGAAAAGAGTGAATGCTTTCCTATAAACACTACTGCTTGTGGTATTCAACATTCTGACTTTCCATTCAAACTCAGTCTCACAGGATTTAAATATCGTGGTATAAATGTGACATGTTTTTTATCTAGCTTTGCTTCTGCCAACTTTTCACGTCTTATTACAAAAACAGCGTCCGATTTCCAGAGTTAGCGTAATCTTCCTCTCTCCCTTTTGGGCAGGAATAATGTCCAGATGAATATTTTACCTAAATTTATTTTATTATTTCAGTCTCTTCCTCTTTTTATGCCAAAAATCTTTTTTGATTCTTTGTTTAGGATGATTAGTGGCGTTACTGGAAAGGGAAACCTCCTCCAGTTCGCAAAACATTATTGCAAAGATGTAAACTTAGTGGTGGACTTGCATTGCCTGATTTTCAATTCTATTATTGGGCTGCTCACATACAAAAAATTTGTTATTGGTTAAAATCCTCCAGTTCTCCTTGGGGCAAATTGGAGCTACCTTCGTGTACTGGGTCTTCATTATCTGATCTAATTTTTTCTTCATTACCTATAAAACCCTCTTTTTACACTAATAATCAAGTTTGTTGCTGCTCATCTTTATGCCTTTTGACTAAATGATGGATCAGAAAGAGATGGAGGAAACAAATGAGATCATTTGTTTCCTCCATCTCATCCTGACCCATTATTTTCAGTTTGTATGATAGGGGTTTAAAACAAATAAGAAACCTATATACATCCAGAGTATTTGATAGCTTTGTGAATTTATCTTCCAAATACAGTTTACCGGGTACGCATTTGTTTTGTTATTTACAAATTTTGAATTTTGCCTCTAAATGTTTCCCAAATTTTCCTTCTATACCCCTTGAACAGCCCTGGGAAAAGATTATTCCATATAATCCACTTCAGAAAGATATGATTTCAAAGGTTTATAGTTAGAAATGCATGGTATAAAGAGTTGGGAATCCAGCTGACCAAAGATATTTGGGATAATGCCATTGACAGAAATCAATCTTCTACATCTTGTGCTCATCTTAGTTTGATTCAATTTTAAGTTGTACATAGGATTCATTTCTCTAAATCTAGGATTTCTCAGATTTAACTGGATGTTGTGGATATATGTGATATATGCAAAGGCTCCATGTGCAATCTTGGCCACATGTTCTTTCTTTGTCCCAAATAATATAATTTTTGGTCTAATTACTTTTCAATGATATCTTCTGTTCTGAACGTAAATTTGCAACCTAGTCCATTTGTTGCCATATTTGGTATCCTCAGTCCTACTTTAGTGCTAAGTTCTGCTCAAATGGAAATTGTTGCTTTTACATCTTTATTGGCTAGACCAGCGGTTCTCAACGTGGGCAGTATGAAATATGTGTGATAGAACGGTACCACAGCACTTTAAAATTTCAATAATCAGAATACCAAAATTGTTTCCGTTGTTTTAAAAGGTTTATGTCAGTCTGCTTTTTCCCCATTGATATGTTTCCTGACCGCCCTGCACCTTAGGAGGGTAAAAACAAAATAGACGCGCACATTGCGCAAAACGCTGAAACAGGAGAAGCGGGACATAAAACGGAGCGACGGACTAGATGTGAATTATGGCATAAAAACAGAATCTGACGCTGAACAGTGAAAAATCAACACATGATGTGAAACACATGACAATTAGGCAGCGCAGCAGGTGGTGAGTGAAGATTACTGGTGGTCAGCGTCAAACGATAAAATAAATCTAGCAACAGGACAGAAACTTAAGTGGACATAGCAATAAACCAAGAGAGGATAATACTAATCAAAGGAAACTAAATGGAAATGAATAAAAACAAAATGCAAGAATAAACTAAGAAACTAAAGTAAATACAGAGGAATAAACTGGTATGGCAAGACCTTGTGAGCAATAATTAATACAGAGGACTGTATTGCAAGAGTAAGCAGACACTGTTTCGAAATGAAAGGTAAAATATTGTTGAAGTATCATGGGTTTATTGAGACCATATTGTTAAGAAAATATATTTAAAATAAGTTAGTTGTAAAATTTAACCATGACTTCAATAATTAGATCAAATGGAAGCTCACCAAGAACACTCCCCTAAGTTCAGAACTGCGTCGAAGAAAAAGCTCGCCCACCCGCTTTAAAATGTCCAACCCGGAAACTGAATCTTCAGATCGTCATGGGGTCTCCAGAGCGAACATCCAACGCGGTTGGGATGTTTTCTCTGTATTGTCTTGTCGTGTGGGTGATGTCTGTCGGTGAGGTAAATATCCTGATTTCATTTAGTTCTGTTAGTTTTATTTGTTGTTTTGTTTAATAAATGTCGTTATGCCTTTGCACGTGGAAACCGAGTTGTATTGTCTTGTAAGTTCAGCTGACACAATGTTCACATTCAATGGATCCGGGCAGAGGAGAAAGTTTACGAGTCAAAAGGTTTTTAAAGTTTTAAATTTTCTTCTCTTAATAATATCTAATACTGAAAATAAATATATCTTACAGAGCATAACAGTAAAGAACTGATCACTTATTTATGTTTTTAATTAGATTTGAAATATCTAATTCTTCAATATTATTTTTCATGTCAGTGTTAATGTCATGAGGCTGATGACTCCATGACACTTTCAATTTGATTCATTAGGATTTGATTAAGAACCAGATTTGTTCTTTGTAATTTCTGTCCAGTAAAATTATTCATCTATAAATCAATAGACGGGTCTATATAAAGATATAATCCATGTTCCTGTCTCATATTTGAATGGCATTAAAAAGATCTGGAACTTTTGTTTTTCCATTGAAAGCTCTGGTTTGCACATTAAATGCCATGTGGGTGAAATTTTACGGATGATGCTCTGATGTCCCATCATCCTGAAGGCAGCACAGAGCTGCACCACCAGAAACACAGAAACACTGAAGAAAAGAAGAGTTATGATTAATGTAGTTACAGTTCTATCCATGTTTTAATGTTGTAGAGCTCAGTTGTTTTGCAAATAGTTCAAAGTTTAAACTGGCATGTTGTTCATCTTTTATCTGGTCATTTTGTGGAATATTTAACTAGAACATGGAAAAGAATAAAAAAAAAATTTCCATTCTGATTGGCTGCTGTTTTAACTTTAATGTTCATTGCATTATTTTGTAGACGCCTATGAAAATAATTTTTATTCCCATGGCTTTTTTGTTCTCTGGGAAATTATTTTTGATGATAAATACAGAAACAAGCATACAAATCAAAAACATCTACAATTGTGATAGTAATATTAATAATAAAATAATGGTCAGTGCAAAGTAGCCTACAAATTCTTTGGTGGGGGGCGCTGGCCCGAAAAAGGTTGAGAAACACTGGGCTAGACGCACTTTACTATTACCCTGAAAGTCTGACAAATGTGTCTCACTATCCCTCTGGGTTAAAAACATTGTTAGAGATTTTTTGGTATTATCATTTTGGTTATTACTTTAGTTCATATTCAGTCTAATATTAATTCATAGTAAATCAACATTCAGTCTAATGTGAATCACATTTGACTGAATGCTGGACAGCACCAGGACCTGACATGATCCATGCCTACTGGCTAAAGAAACTCACTGCCCTCCATGAGCGACT
>CAEGAF010042052.1:0-25560 GCA_903067075.1 Micropoecilia bifurca | reverse complement strand
GTTTTAGCAGAGCGACATCATACAAGGATTCTCAAACCTCAGAGTTTTTGTATCTTACAAGGATTCAAGGCATTTCAGTGATTTACACAATTTGAAATTAAAATAAAACAGAATAAGAATAAGGTAATTACCGTCGGAACTAATTTTAATTTAATAACCCATTAATCGGCTGTTAATCCTAAATCAGTTGTTTGCCTCCGTAGTCCCATGCAAATAATATGATTCTTAAATAAAATATAGAGACTCTGACACAATTTCTTGTCATAATAAGGAGTTCAACAAGAATCTGTTTATTGACTTGCCTGATGATCGGTTTTCTCTGAAGGAAGTCATACCAGCATATTATGAAACATCTTGTCAGGTAGCAATTAAAATAAACAGTATGGGACTTTGAAGATAGTGTTCTGTTACTGAATGAGCAAAAGAAAAATCTGTTCTATCATCGAGTCCTTTCTTCAGTTTCTGTAGAAAACCTCACTGATTTCCTCTCAGCTGGATCTTCATGAAATAAGGTTTGGGGGTCAAAGTTGCTCCAAAGACTGGAGTCAAGTCAGGTTCTCCTGCATCCTCCGGCCAGACGAACTTAAACCTCCTCAGCAGAGTCACAATGATGAGGAAGAGCTCCATGCGAGCCATGCTCTCTCCAAGACAAATCCGAGAACCTGGTTCACAAAACAGCCATGTTAAGTTATTTCAGCTCACCTCAGTGTGTCTGCATGCTTTTTTTAGTCTCACGTTGAATCTACCTGCAGAGAAAGGCATGAAGGCCTCAGGTTTGACAAACTCTCCCTGTTCATTCAGGAAGTTTTCAGGGTTGAACTCATGAGGGAATTTCCATTGTCCTTCTTCTCTCAACACTGAGGTCAGGTTCTGGATGATCATTGTACCCTGAAGGAATCCAAATGGTAGAGATTTTTATTGCAGAATGTCAAACCCATGGAAACAAGCTGGTAACAACCTGAGGAATGGAGTATCCCATGAGCTCTGTGTCCTTAGTGGTGGAGTGGAAAATACTGAGAGGACTTGTATTGGCAATCCTCTGAATCTCATGGATCACAGCCTGGAACAAAGCAGATTTCTTAAAATCTGTCCACTATGAAAAGCAATCATTCAAGCTATAGAATAAAAACGGCATAAACCCATAAAAGGCGCAAAAAATCTTCCCCGTCTGTGAAGCTGGATGCTCATATCCAGATGAAAAGCAGATGTTGAGCATATTTTCTACTGAGCCCATATTCTTATATTAAAAAAATCCAAATAAAATATTATAGAATATGTTTTTTACTGGTCTGATGGAATTTTAAAATCCCAAATGTTGTCATCATCTAAAGCAGAACATTTTATAATGCAAACACGTAAAGGCTTAAAAATAGGGGTGCACCAGTTTATCGGCCAGCCGACTATCTGTGCCGACTTCCTTAATTTTGGCAAATTGGTGACGATTTTTACATATGAAGCCAAACTTACCCACCAATCTTATTTATGTTGGCAAAGGTCTAAGAATCAACCATTGTCCTCTTTTGCTCTCTGGTGAGAAACGTTTGACTGACCGACTGGCACACTAAGTTATGTCTCCACATTTATAGTTAACAACAGTAACCCCAGTGTTGCTAACTCAATAACGTTGTTGCTATATTGAGCAACATTTCAGACAAAAAAAATTGGTATCGACCAAAATCGGAATCGGCAGATTAATCTTTCAAAAGATCGATGATCAGCCAGAAAACTGCAATCAGTGCTCCCCTCCTTGAAAATACAAGTGTGTGTGCAATTAATCAATGCAATGTGTTTTAGAGCATATTATAAAAACAGATTTCAGTAACTCTATCACAAATTTAAGAAAAATGTCTTTATAACAAGAAGCGTCCTACCTGCATGTAAGGCATGTTGTGCCTGTCCTCAAACGTGGCCTGATCGTGTCCCTTCAGCACCTGGTCTATCTCCTTCTGACATCGCGCTAAGGGAGGGAAATAAACCACATTAAGTTATCCGTTAATATGTATGTAAATTCATTTATATCAGTGCTCAAAGTGTACCTTGTACGTGAGGGTAAACCATGAGGTACAGAAACCCGGTCAGCAGGGTGTTGGAGGTGCTGTCCGTCCCAGCAGCATAGAGGTCAAAGGTCAGTCTTGTCAGTTGTTCCTCAGTAAAAGTGGAATCAACAACTCTCTAAAGATTTGAAGACAAAGACATAACATTTAAATCATATAGACGGTGCAAAGAAACAAATACATAAAGAATCAGATTAATAGTTTTTGTACCCCTTTGATATATTGTTAGATGGGACCCAATTTTACTGCATGGCAATGCCTGTTTAGACATTGTTTTCATTCATGGTGAGTATGTTGTCTGTTTTCTAGTTACATTTTCTAAGTAAGTTAAGTCTGATTCAGTTCGTTCACTGTGTTTATTTCATTTTATTTTTTACTCACCTTGTCCACCTCGTCCAGGTAGCAGTCGACAAAATCTCGCGGCTCTCCAGGGACTCTGCTCTCCTTGTGTTCATCCACCAAACGTTTTGAAATACTGAGAAAAGTCTACAACTCAAAAGTTAATTAATAAGCATTGGGGTTTTTTTGGGGGGGGTTGCTTTTTTTACACATTTTGGTAGATTGTTTTTCGATTTATAGATGTGCTTATAAGTTCATATTCTCTGTTAGAATTTGTCTATTTTTCATGCCATGAAGTGTTTGATTATACTTTAGATTTTAAGGCCACAGACTGAGGGATGCCCATTATGAAAAGAGCCTGCATGTAGGAAAGACTGCGGTTAAAGTTACAGCCATATGCTGGTTAATGTCAAATATGGTACAACATGTATTGTGTGGAAGTCTATAGAAGAGTCTGTGTTTGAAGATCAATAATAATCCTTCTAACTGGATTAGATTCCTCAAGTAGGATGGTTTCAGCATTTAAGAATTTAACTTGTTTATAAAAAGAGATTAGCATGTTTACTTTGTTGAAGTGCAAAAATAGTATTCATTGATTGTTTCTTTTTTTTGCTTTTTATGCTATGAGTTAAACATTTGTGTTTGAGCACTGACTTGTTAATAAATGGGTCTCAGGAAATAAAACAGCCTGCTGTAGGCTATTGGTTTTAAGATCAATCAATTAATCCTTCCTTCCTCCAAATTTCTCAAAATATTTATTGAAATGTATTTGATGAGAAATCATAGAACCCAACATAAAGAGCAATTCAAATTTTGTCAGAGTATGTAAACTTATGAGCACAACTTTACATCCTATATTACCTGTATATTCTGAAAGGCTTTGTTGAAGGGCAATGGGAGCGAACGGATCACAGGGAACGAGTCGTAGATCTGGGGAGAAAGAGGAATTACTACAGTGGATTAGTTATATACAAAACACAGATTGTGTTTGCATAGAACATTTCTAAGGAGGAACATATTCATTCAGATTAAGATATTCAAATGTTATGGAAACTGTACAAGAGAAATACTTTCACCAAATCCACTTCATCTAATTTCTGAATAATACTTTGACTCACCATGGCCCAGGGTCCCATTAAAATTTTCATAATCTCAATGAAGCACCTGATAACATTTTTGATCGTCTCGTCTTCGTACTCGTAACGTTTTCCAAACAGAACCTTGCAGATGATGTTGGAAGCTGCATTGTGAAACATGAACCGAGGACTCAAAGTTTTACCTGGAAAAACACACGAGAGACTGAAATGTGACTCAGGCTTACATGGAAGTGCAACAGATGCAACAGAAACCGAATAATGCTTAAAATTACAGGAGACACACCAGTGTTGTCATCTAGAGTTTTAATTATGTGCTGAATCTCTTCATGGATTCTTTTCTCCATTGACTTCTTTCCCAAACCAAAGTTCCTCAGAGTTATGAAAACAAAGCGCCGATGGTCCTTCCACAGAGAGCCATAATCAACCATGGCAACACCTAAAGAAAAGATCATATAAAAATGACATGTATTTATACAGAAACCACAAATACTTCTCAACATAGCATATGTTTTATATCACACTGCTTATTTTATTTGAGCAAAAATGAGAAATAACCTTGTTAAGGTTGACTTTAGAAATTCTTCCACATTCACTGAAACATGTCTAGGACTGGAACGACCATGTAATTTTATACAAACGGAATAACAGATAGTCCTTAGTCATTTGTATTTAGAATAGTGACACATTGACGCTCATTTAGATGTAAAATGCTTTATTAATGGAACCCAAAAGAACAAATAAAGCCACTGATATAACATGTTTGACAGTATTCATGCAATATCAGTGGCCAGTTTGATTTGATTATTTGAGTGTTTAGAAAAATAAAGTAAATAGCAAAAAATGGCTGGACCACCTTTCAACATGAAGTTAGCAATAAATACATTATGTTTACAGTAACGGTTTCTGATAAAGGCAACATGGACAGACGCCCAGGGCGTCAAGTGACGCCTCCCCCCTACAACATGGTTCTGAATGTCAGGTCAACTAGTCCACCTGGGGGAAATGCCTGAAATAACTGTAATTAACGCCTGGTGCTGTTAACATGAGTTTCAATTGAGGCTGAGATTAGGGCTGGTTGTTTTGGAGGTTGTGTTGGTCAGATCTGGCAACCCTGGGGATGGGGGTGCGTTGATTACAAACTACGCCTATGGAAGATGGAGAGGAAGCGGTCAAAGCCAGGAGAGTCCAGTTCAGGAACATAGAAATTATTTTCAAAGTAGAAACTGAGACAAACATATCTGAGGTCATTGGCTTTTTGTGACTTATGACAGAAAACACATACATTACCTCTACTATCGTTGATGTCAGTAATTAACATGTTTTTGGGTCGACCAGCGAAATCAACAGCTTTGACCACCATGGCCTCCTTCATGGCCTTAAACCCATTGATGACCACAGCTGGTTTCTGACCCAAGAACAGACTGTAGACGTTTCCATATGACTGACTCAGCTGGAAGAAAGAAGGTTTTTAAAATTTACTATGTCCTAAATGTTGAGTGAATAAATGAAAAAGTACAGTTATTATTGAATCATCAGAAAATGAAAAAAAAGTTGATTGTGCTAATTAGCAAATGTTTTTAAATTAATGCTTACAGAATATTTTTAAAATTTTTCTTGCTTCTTGAATGTTTAGTTGTTCAACACTACATTTTTCCTTCCATCTACAAACAGTGTAATAACCCACCAGAAAGTGAACTTGGTGACAAACTATGGAGAAAATATCACATAAATCTGTTGAGGTGAATCAGAGAAAAATGGGCGCTATAAAAGAAAACATTACTTCTGACTTCATGGTCTATAATGTCATACATTTACCAAATGCCTGCAAACATTTACTGAACATTCAGGGTGTGTTTTCTAGCTGTTCCTGGTTTTGTTGTGGCCAATCACATTTAGTTTGTTACAGTAAGTAT
The DNA here is from genome assembly GCA_903067075.1 of Micropoecilia bifurca. Lineage (NCBI taxonomy): Eukaryota > Metazoa > Chordata > Actinopteri > Cyprinodontiformes > Poeciliidae > Micropoecilia > Micropoecilia bifurca. The sequence continues at coordinate 20,157 of CAEGAF010042052.1, read as the reverse complement.
TTCTTCTTTGTTTCCTGTTCTCATTTCTTCAGCCATTATTTCCTAGTATCCTTGCATCCATTCTTAAAACTGTGAAGGAACTCTGCTGTTAGAAAATCAAAGATTTAGGAAAAGGTGGTGCTGTAATCTCACTTTCCCCATCCTGGAATCACCCAACATATTTCCCTATTACATGTGTCACTCTAAAAATGACAGTAAATATTACTCTGATTCTGTCGGAACCAGTTCACATTGAACTGTTTTGACGTGGACTTTTGTGAATCTAGGTCAAAACACAGCAGACTTCATTGGGAAATGCAGTCTTCTGTAATCAGCAGCAACCTTTGGATGTTTCACAATGACTTTGCAAAATGTGTGGAAAACTGTAAGATTGAATCTGAACTTTAGACATTTGGAGGCAGATAAATATCATAAGAAATAACAGCAAATATCTCTGACTTCACCCCTGTAGAGAAACTTTATTGCAGCTTTTTGATGCATTCCTGCTCAAACACATTGATATCAAATGAACCAGATATTTCCTAGTTTTTTTATAATTTTTACAGTAATTGCAATTTCTGCCAAATTATGCTGTCAAAGTCCTTAGAAAATGCACTTTATGAAAAAAAACATGCTTAACCTGTATTTCCTCTGTACAGCTTTTTCTGTAGTTTTACCATGAAGTCACATCTCATTTGGTAGAGATTGTTTTGATTGCATTGATTATTGACTCACAGGTATAGGAGATGCAAACAAATAATTGTTGCATTGTGTTTTTCCAGGTGGGGTTGTTAAAGGGTTAAAATGCTGCAAAAACCCAGTTAAGAAAAACTACTCAAGTACATTTTTATTTAATAATCTTGTCTTGGATTCATACATTTTTCTAAGTGTGCATACACCAAACGTTTACTCTGTTTCATAGGAGACCAGGACTGAGCAGAATGTAACTTTGGACCTGAGGATAATTCACCATTTATCCTGTCTGGATGCTGAAAGACTCCATCTAAAAGAGCAAGTGGGTTGAGTGTTGGTTTATTTAACTTGGTCAATCCAGAAAGTGTTGCTTATAGATGGTTGTTGGATTCAAAACCCAACATTTATTCACCAATCTGGAATAAAGAGACACAGACAAAGATTGAGCTATAATACTTGCAAGGAGAGTGCCCAGAGACTGCTTCAGTTACAATCACCCGCAACACTCTGAAGACAGTTCTGCTCCCCCCAAGCTTTTATTAAAGTTAGGAACGCCCTAGTTACACGACGCCTCTAAGGGTGGGGGAGCAAACAGGCTGAAACTGGTTTACACAAGTTAATGTATAGGGAACGGTATGCATTCCTCTTCCTTCTCCAGATGCCCCCAACTGGTCATCTTCTCCTTATAAGGTAATAGTCAGCATACAATGTTGACACCAGCAACTCTGTCTGCTGGTGTGCTGGAGCGGGGGGTGGGTTTACAATCATATAAAGCAAATATGTGACACAAGTTTCTACTAAATCCACACACTCTTCATAAACAGAAGAGATACTTTTATAGATAACTACATTATTTAGAATGAAAACTAATAAGTAGAAAAGATAATATAACATTTATCCAACAATGGTAAATATTGTATAATATTCTACAATAATTAAAATATTTGATGACATTAATACCATACCAACGTTATTTATAAAGCACTTTAAAACAACCACAGCTGATACAAAGTTCTGTACATTAAAACACAACAAAACAATAAAGCAATGTCGAATGTCAAATTGTTCTGATTTATGCTATGTTTATTATTTCTCTGTTTGTGTCATATATGCAATTGTAAATGCTGCCCCACTGGGTAAGTTCAGTTTAATTAATACCATTTGCATTTCTAAGGGTTTACATCTCAGGGTTGTTGTGAATGAATTGTTCACCAGGAGCTTTTAAAGGTGAGGTTACAGTCAACAGACTCAAACTGAACTATAATTCACCTGATAAGGAACTAAAGTCAGAGACATCCAGAAATAACTTCAGGGATAAACATCAGGGATCGTTTGTTGATAGTTGAATCTCTTGCATAATTTCCTGAATCATGCTGGAGGCCACATAAGTTCAGGTAATGTTTGACTTTGCTGCATACAAATGTTCAAAACAACATTTTCTGAAATGTTGTTTTGAACATTTCAGAATGTTCAAAACATTCTGAAATGTTTTGAGACATTTCAAACATTTCAGAATGTTTGAAATGCAATTCTGGTAATTACCAGAATTGCAGGTAATTGCTTACCTGGAATTCTGAATAAGTAATTCTGAAGTTTGCAAGTACTGAATTAATTTCTAGCAACACATACAAATTAATATCATGTACATAGTAATAACATCATATAAAATGAAAGAAAAAAAAAAAGTATTTATCATAGCTTTTCTTACCCTGTCAAAGTCTTTTAAGGGGTTCTTTATGTTCAGGTTCCAAAGGTTCCCCAGTACAGGCAGACTGGGGGGTCCAGGTGGGAAGTTCTTGGGTCTCCGAGGTTTGAGTTGAAAAAGAAGGAAGACGACACAGAGCACCAGCAGAAATACTGAGATCATGTTGGCTTGTGTTGGATCAAACTGAAGAGACTTAACTTATTATGACAGTCTGTGTCTCAGCACTGACTGCTGTGGTTCTGCCCTTTCTTTGTTTTTAAAGTCGGAGGCAACAGCAGGAATAAATGGATGGTCACAAGGACAGGAAATGACATGTAACAGGGGCGGTTCTTCAGTTGTCTTCATGATCTTTAGTTTATTAGAATAAAATTATTTATTAAAGCACATACATTTTTACAGGAAAAACAAAGGACCAGACATAAAAAAAAAATAAACCACACAAAAACATGACAAATAGTCAAATAAAACAAGAAAGAAAAATAATCTTGAAGTGTCAAAATTTAATCCAGTTACCAAAACTGTCAAGATTCATGTTGGAAATAAACTGAAAATTACCCACAAGGATTAAGATGATTTATTATTTAAAATAACCTTAAAATTCTTACTTGTGTTGTTTTTAACATTCAAATTATAATTGGGATTTTTTTTTTATTTTGATCAAAAATCACATATAAATTAAACTTATTTATAAATTATTGCACAACTTAATTAGATTCTGCCTTTCTTTTGGAAAATAGCAGTATGGTTGTATTTTTTTAACCAACACGTCGCTCTTTAAAAGCTGCATTTAGAAACTTTCAGAGCTGAAATCTAAATTTATTCTGCAAATGAAAGAAACCGACTTTCTGTTGCTGTTTCATGTATGTTACCATTCCTGACCACCAGGTGGTGCCATCGTACGTCAAAGGTTTATTTGAAACTCAATACAATCAGATTCACAAAATAAGATTCTTAAATGAAATATACATAATTTAATAAAACTGTTTATACCTTTTATTTAAAATATATAATTAATGACTGATGTGTTTCACTCAGTTGGGGAAACTATACAGTTTTAATGATAAGGAAGAGTTTAAATCTGTTTATTGATTTGCTGAGTTTTCAAACCAGCTGATTATGGAACAACTGTGAAGTAGCACCTGAAGTTGAACAGTCTGAATGCACAAACAAAACTGGTATCATGGAGTCCTTTGAAAACCTCACTGATTTCCTCTAGGCTGGATCTTCATGAAATAAGGTTTGGGGGTCAAAGTTGCTCCAAAGACTGGAGTCAAGTCAGGTTCTCCTGCATCTTCTGGCCAGACGAACTTAAACCTCCTCAGCAGAGTCACAATGATGAGGAAAAGCTCCATGCGAGCCAGACTCTCTCCAAGACAAATCCGAGAACCTGGTTCACAAGACAACAGCTTAAAAAAAGCATTCAGTGATTTTAACATACCTCAGTGAATATGCATCATTTTTTTTACTGCTTCAAATGTTCCCACTGCAGCCTGGAGGAACTTAAATCTGATTTCTTTAAGTCTTTTCTGGATTCACTATGTTGGATCCTGTATCTGATGTTTTTCTGACATTCTGAACAACACAGATCAGATTTTTTGGGATGCCACCCCCTCTACTTGGATATGTGGTTCTGAATCCGATACGTATCTGATCCTTCTGAGTCTGTAAGCCAGGTCACAGTCAAACAACATGAACATCACCGATCCTCGACAAACATCACTGTTCTGTGTCCTGATATGTGGAACTGGGAGGAAAATTAACAACCATGAGGGACGAAAATGTGGATGAAGTTGTTAATGTGATGCTCTGGACGGACAACAACTTTAAAATCACAAGATTTTCCTTCGGCAAACACTGAGTTTAGTATGTGGTGTTGTGTCTTCTACTGTGACTGAGGGACACTTTCATGTTGTTCACACAGGAGATCACACACAGGTTGCATATATTTGGACATGTGAACCAACAGGCAAAAGAAAAAAAATGGATTTCACAAAATATGAGAATTGATCATTAAGGTGTGAATGAAGCCTTAGACGTTGAATCTACCTGCAGAGAAAGGCATGAAGGCCTCAGGTTTGACAAACTCTCCCTGTTCATTCAGGAAGTTTTCAGGGTTGAACTCATGAGGGAATTTCCACTGTCCTTCTTCTCTCAGCACTGAGTCCAGGTTCTGGATGATCATTGTACCCTGAAGGAATCCAAAAGGCAGAGAAAGTTGTCAAGTTGTTCATCTTATTTTCAGCAACAGATGAAGATGCTAACAACCTGAGGAATGGAGTATCCCATGAGCTCCGTGTCCTTCGTGGTGCAGTGGAAAACACTGAGAGGAACCGTNTTCTTAAAATCTCTCCTTCATGATGCCGTTAAACTTATTGGTAGAGAAAAAACAAGAGCACAGAATCTGAAAAAGTCACAGTTTACCAACCAGAACCAAGCAGAGAAAATCTGACCTGACCGTAAAAACTGAAGTTATTATCTTTGAACTTAAAGTGGAGCAATCTAGAGTCAACACACGGCTTCAGGTTCTGGTTCTGCTCTGGATCCACAGAACTAGAACCAAACATGGAGAAGCAGCATTCAGCTTCTAAGTCCCACAAATCAAATGGAGCAAACTTCCAGAAAACTGCAAAAGTGCTGAAACACTGAGTTCCTTAAAAACAGTAAAGCTTTTCTGTGACTTTTCAGACTCCAGATGGCCACATAAACAGAACTTCAACATAATATCTTCTCCTGTAAGTGAAAAATAGTTACAATTCAAAGAAAAAAAGGCCTTAAAACATCTGTTTGTGTGTCATTATTATTGACAAACATTTATTATTTCAGTAATATCACTAATTTATTAAGTATAATATAGTCATAGTTAATTTAGGAAGCATTTGACCTGCATGTAAGGCAAGCTGTGCCTGTCCTCAAACGTGGCCTGGTCATGTCCCTGCAGCACCTGGTCTATCTCCTGCTGACATCGTTCTGAGGGAGGGAAAAAAGGCAACTTACAGTCATCAGTTCAACTCAAATACATTTTCATTTAAAGACGTTAGTGTGTTTCCATGTCACAGTGAACCTTGAATGTGAGGGTAAACCATGAGGTACAGAAACCCGGTCAGCAGGGTGTTGGAGGTGGTGTCCGTCCCAGCAGCATAGAGGTCAAAGGTCATTCTGGTCAGTTGTTCCTCAGAAAAAGTGGAATCATCATCTCTCTAAACATTGGAAGACAAAGAGACATGAAGTTCAAATCAAATAAACTCTGCAGAAAAACAGAGGAAAACTTCAACAGTCAGATTCCTAGTTTTGTTGTATTTAATTATGAATAATTTCAGTTTGTACACAATGTGTGTGTACATATTTAGGTAGCACTCAGTTTTTTAATAAAGAAAGTTACATTTGATTTTGTACTTTATTTGTATTTATGTTTAGATAAATACTCAACATACATAAATACTCAACTCAGCATGTTTTTATATGTTGTGCTGGTGATGCAAAATAATTTCTGTATTCTGGGACCAATAAAGTGCATTTTATCTTAATTAGGCAGTTATTTGATTTAGTTATGTTTGGCTGTTACTCATTAATGTGACTCACCTTATCCAGCTCGTCCAGGTAGCAGTCGACAAAATCTCGCGGCTCTCCAGGGACTCTGCTCTTCTTGTGTTCATCCACCAAACGTCTTGAAATATTGATAAATGTCTACAACACAGAAGTTAATTGTGCTCATAAGTTTACATTCTTTGAAAGAATTTGTCTAGTTTTGTGTTTTTTAGTGTCTTATTACACGTTATAAGGCCACAGACTGAATATGAAGAGTGTGCATGTAGAAAAGATTGTGCCTAAAGTTAGAGCTTTATATTTGGAAAGTCTATAAATGAGGCTGTTACAGGAATCCTTCTGCAATTGGATTATATTCCTCCAGACACTCAGAGATTTCAATAGTCTTCAGTTTGAATTGATTATTAAATATTTAACTTGTTTGTGAAAACTGACACATTTACTTTGCAAGTGAATGAAATGTGTTTTTTTGTTGTGTTTTTTATTCTACAAGTTAAATCTTTGTGTTTGAGCTCCAGCTTGTTCACAAATGTCCCAGGAAAAGGAGCCACATTTAGGCTCTTGGCTTTAAGCTAATTGAATTAATCATGGCTTCCTCCCTCCAAATTCCTCTAAATCTACATTGAAATGTACTTGATGAGAAATAATAGCAGTCGGCCTTTATCCATGAGTGACAGAAAAGCAGAAAATACAAAAAGAAAAATTCAAATACTGAGTGTGTAAACTTATCAAAATAACTTTATGTCTTACATTACCTCCACGTTCTGAAAGGCCTTGTTGTAGGGCAACCGGAGGGGACGGATCAAAGGAAATGAGTCATAGATCTGAGAAAAAAAGAGAAATTATTACACTAAATAAAAAAAAACAGATCCTGTGTTAATAAAACATTTCTCATTTGGAACATATTTATATTAATCTTAAGATATTAAACTTTTAATATGAGAGTCAAAATTTAAGAAATACTTTCACAATGCGGTTTTTGATTTATTTGTAAAGAGATTTCAACTGAGAAAAATGAATCTAGCAAAAGGTGCTTGAGTGTTTGAAAAGACTAATAACAGTGATTTGTTAAAACTTTACATAGCACCAACTTAAATCAAGAATTTTATCAGAAGATGTTCAGATTGTGATCATCATAATCTGCTTCCTTTATCCACTTCATCCCATTTCTGTCTGATGCTGCGACTGTCAGTGTTTCTGTATTTTAGTGGTTTTTGTGTTCAGTTCCTTCCTGAGTCTCTGTCTCTGCCTCTTCCCTGTTGATTGNACACACACACACACACACACACACATACACACACACACACACACACACACACACACACACACACACACACACACACACTCCTCAACTCTCACCCTCACATCCCTCTTTGACCTCTGACATCATTTCTCGAGAAGTCGAGCTCCTCTGTGGGTGTGTCCAGTGGTTTCTCACTTTCACTTCCCCGGACACACACAAGGCTCTTTGTTGCGTTGCAATAGAAAATGTTCTGTATATTTAACCTTTGAGGCACCTTGGTGACCCAAAATGGAATATAATCTTCTGATTTTATTTTTTTTATTTAACCTTTATTAAATAGGCAAATAAAGGATAAAAAACAAGGGGGTCCTTAACAAGGAGCAACAAATATATATGTCAGAATAAAAGTTAATTTTATGAAACTTGGCAAGTATTTATTTCATTTTTCATATTTTGTCCTTCTGTAAGGATTTAATAAAGTAAAAATGGAAAAAGAAAAACATTTATTTCACTTTAGTAAGTGTATAGGTTTGGTTCCTGAGGAAAAGAGATTTTGACTCAAATTGCTCCAAACATAATAATGTATAATGTTTATAATGCATAATGTTATTAAATTTTGAGCTGACATTGAAGTTTTTTGTTGTTTTGGTCTTTGGTGAAAATGTAGGACATTTTGGTTAGTTTCTTTCAAAAAGTTCAGATTTTTGTGGCAAAACATGCATAAAAACTAGGAAAGTTTTAAAAATTTGAAAAACGTTATGCCTATTAAACAGATTTAATGCAGTGAAGGTAAAGTTTTATTACCGTTTCATAAAATGTACCATTTTGGTACCTAAATATATATTGTTAATTTAGAGGTGGCTGAAGGGTTAAAAGCTGGTGCAGCATCTCCTCTGTTCCTGTAAGCAGCGGCGCTACATTCAGTAACATTAGTTTTCATGAACTCTGGTTCTGTGCTGCTATTCATTATGAACTCTTGTATTTTAGCCATTTCCTGTACATGAGGTCAACAGCTTCCAGCCTGGACAGTTTCTACTTATCTGGACATTAAACAAAGATGGATTAGCCCAGGGTGGATTTATTAGTCAAACATTCTAGAGACTCAGGAAATTATGCGATAATATATGTAGGAACAGTTGGTCCTAAAATGTTTAACTGTAATTCATCAAATATGTTTCAAATGAGAAATGTTATGTCAGTGAGTTGAAAGAAGTTTTTTCCTTTATTTGTTTACATATGTAACTAGATTTTTGTGTTTGCCAACTCCTATTATTTCAAATGTGTCAGCTGACCTATCAGAAGTCTCCAAAGCTGTGACATCATCATCATCTCTTAACTATTCATTCTGGATGAAAACTTCTGATTTTAAGGACATTAAATCCACATTTTCAGAGATGTCCATTCATTTTACAAGAAGACGACAGAAAGCCACTTCTTCTACTCAAACCAATGACACGGCTGTAAAAAAATAAAAAATAAAGTACAGTTAATGGAATGACATAAATGAAGCTTTGACCTGGAAAATAATGGGGAATATAGACACTAATACAACTAAAGTTTAAAACCTAATGGTGCAGAAATGACTGCAAAGACCATCTGCAAGGAGATCAAGACAGCATTTTACTGAAAATATGAATTTCTGTCTGAAATTTGTTTTCAGAGGCAGAAAGTAATAGAAACTATGCAGTGTGTCTCCAAATTGTCCCTAGGTGTGAGTGTGTGTGTGTATGGTTGGAGAGGAACCAGCACCTCCTGACCCCACTAAGGGACAAGGCTGTAAAGACAATGGATGGATGGATCAAGTGACTGCAAATTAAAAAAACACAAATAAAAATAATGGAAGGATTAATGCTGATGCTTCCAGACGTACCATCGTTCCTCGTTGGGTTTGTACCTTTTGTGCCCAGGAAGGATGTTTTTAGCATTTTGCTGCAGAAAACTGCTGATTAACACATCTTCTCAAGGTTGCAACACTGTTGAATGTGGTACAGTTCCTGTTCTAAAATAAACGGCAGTCTGGCAAACACGGAAGCTAAATGTGTCCTGGATGTTTCTTAACCATTTTGGGGCTTCAGTAAAGTACAACAGATCTCCAGCTGCAGCAAAGAAAAAAATTAACTTTACAAAAAAAAATCAAACTGTGTGAAAAAATGCCATCAAAACAGATTGTTTTTCAACATTGGACATTTTCAAACAATGGTCCGACTGAATCAAAGGTGAGCAGCTTTCCCTGCAGGTGAGTTAAACAAGTATTAAACTGCATGCAGGAGCTCCACAGCTGTTGCTTTGCAATTTATGTCATTCCTCATGTTTCATATATGATAAAGTAGTAAAACCCTCCCTAAGACCAGTCAGATAAGCTCCACCAAGGAATGTTGAAACAGATGGAGGAAACTCATGGAAGTTGGCCGACCCGTTCCTGTTTTCACATCCAAAGAAATCAAGTTCCAAGTCTTTCATGGACCTTATTACTTACCCAACCCATTCTCCATCCGCTTTAGTTCACAAGCTCTGCCTTAAAACTGTAAAATACATCCATCAGCCTTTGTTGTTTGCCAAGATACACACGCTGTACACACACTGAAAACAATTAGTGAGGTGAGTAACGTTGGGAAGGGTCCAGTTTCCTCAGACTTAAAGTTGCTCCTGTGTTGCATAAGAACAGATGTTGCATTTCTTTATTAGAATATAATCACAAATGTAAAGAGCTGGGCATTTTTTTCTGAGTTAGTCGAAGTCAACAACACTTCCTACAGTTTGCATCTAGTTTGTTCTACTCTGAAAACCACAGCAGCGCCTTCCAAAATAGCAGAATGCTTTAAAGGTTTCTCATGTAGTCCACATCTCCTACAGTAGTTTGTAGAAGTGAATATCTGTAATTTGCACTCCGAAAGTTAAATGGGACTTATGCAAAATTCACATTTGCTTATTTTTTAATCTTTTTTTATTTTATATATACTTCTGTTTTAGTCTCTACTGCTTCTAGAAACAGAAAAGGCCTTAACAACACCATAAGTTAACATATTTTTAGTGTCTGGAAATTTAACTGTTTCAAAATCCTCCAGAATGTAACATTACAAATCAGTACATGCTGCCTGTTACCTAGCAACCCCAGCGAAGCTCCAGCAACTTTGGTTCAGATGTATGTGCTGTATAATGGACAAAACAAGTGGTTTGTTGTGAGGTTACCTTCCAGAAACAACTTACTGTATTCTTGTTAGCTGTGCAGAAGGCTCCACTTCTGCTTTTCAAAGAAGTATAATTGTTTAATTTGCTATCATTTTAACATGCGAGTGTAAACATTGAGTTGGGGGTGTGTGGCCAGCAGCAGCTTATATAGATTTAAAGCAACTCTTTCTGAAAGGAGACTTTTAAACATTTCAATAGCCAGCTGGAAGAGGCAGATGATGTGTTGTACTTAATTCTGAACATTATTTTCTCAGTGTAGAAAACGGTGTAGAAAAAGATCTGCTGAGTGTCTGAACAGCAGACATTTTGCAGCGTAAGTGTGTGTGTGTGTGTGTGTGTGTGTGTGTGTGTGTGTGTGTGTGTGTGTGTGTGTGTGTGTGTGTGTGTGTGTGCGCGCGTGTGGGAGGAATGCGTGTGACTGGGTCTGGGTTAATGTGAAGCAAAGCTGTGGAATTCGGTGGTGGTCATGTTCGGGAAAAGCTCTTTAACTGACCCCAGCTTCCTGATCACACTGTGGTGTCGGCAGAGGGGCTTTCACCTTCTTTCTTGATAAAAACGTTGCTTGTGTTCCCAGAACATTTACAGAACGTTTAACATTCCAAGAGAAAATAACAATTAGAGACTATTTAAAAAAAAAAAAAAACTAAAATACAATAAATAAACAGAACTCCACTGCAGTATTGATCATACAGTTGGTGTTTCTAAAAACGGAGAAAGGGAAAGATGTTCATGGAGGTTGTGATCCTCCCACTGGAAGAGTTATGGTTTAATTTTCAGCATTTCATGTATCAGAGTTCTTTTGAAAACGGGGAACATTTTGTCCAGTGAATTATTTTGTGTATTATTGTGGGGCAAAACAACCCAATAAATTATTTGCCTGTGTGTGAAATCAATTTTAAAAAATATCTTGAAGTGTATTGTGAATTTGTAAAGCCTTACACTTACATTTAGACCATTTAACAGTCAGTGTAATGGTGGCCATTGGCAGCAGAGGGCGCTGGTTTCCTACATTTACCAGTGAATCTGCTGCATGTAAAGTTTTTTTCACATTAAATTTGTTTCACTCAGTTCTAAACATAAGTAATGTTGGATATGCAGTATGCTGGGATAAATTTGCTGAAAGTTTGGTATTAGTTTAAACAATATGAAACAAATGTAACATTTTAGCCAACAGTTGCAGTGATCTGGATAATCTGTAAATGAATAATTAAAATCGCCTGAATACAGCTGTTGTGCTTTTCAACAAACTCATCCAGTATCAATGTCTACACCGTGGAATCAAGCTACACTTAAACACAAAATGTACAAACAAAGCCACAAGAACAAAATGTCCAGTTATCCTAATTAACCACCACAGGAAAAACCAGCAAACCACCAAAACAAAAAAAACAACCTCAGGACACAAGTTTCTAAAGGTAAACTTTGTTTAAACGAGCCCCCATAAATATGTTACGTCTACCAAAGGCACAACATATTTGAGGACACAAGACAAGAATGAGGGTTCAATTAAAATATTTTATTCTTAAACTCGCTTGAACTTTTGGTTTTTTGGTTCAGCTGCTTCTGATTTTCTATGAAGAAAAGAGAGTTGAATGTCCTCAGTTTCCCGTGTCCCAAAAAAAAAGAGAAAACCCCAAAAGTATTAACAGAAAGTTGGACCTGGTGAGCCAATCAAACAGAACAAAGACGTTATTACTGGCAGAAAAGATGAAGAAGACGACGAGGTAGAGGAATGACGATGGCGCGGCCATCTGGTCTTGAACAAACTTATTCATCCAGGATTTTAATGGCAACCTCAGAGTTGGGATTATCCCTCCTCCCCCAACATTAGCGGAAAATTGAAAAAGTTTTATGTACATTGGTAAAGGAAACGCGGTTAGTTTCTGCTCCTCACTGTTTGGACCTCAGTTGGACCTTCATGTGATAAGGTTTCGGCGTTAGAGTGACTCCATAGACTGGAGTGAAGTCAGGTTCTCCTGCATCCTCTGGCCAGATAAACTTAAACTTCCTCAGCAGAGTCACCGTGATGAGGAAGAGCTCCATGCGGGCCAGACCCTCCCCCATACACATCCGAGGACCTGGAAGAGAGAAACCAGGAGATCCAACCCAGACTTCAAGGTAGTGACCTAAACTGTGACACATCTCAGTTTACCTGCAGAGAAAGGCATGAAGGCCTCAGGTTTGACAAACTCTCCCTGTTCATTCAGGAAGTTTTCAGGGTTGAACTCATGAGGAAATTTCCACTGTCCTTCTTCTCTCAGCACTGAGGTCAGGTTCTGGATGATCATTGTACCCTGAAGAGAACCATGAATATCAAATGCCGAAATCAGATGGTCTTCATTTTAGTGTTAACTTTCCTGACCTACCTTGGGAATGGAGTATCCCATGAGCTCTGTGTCCTTCGTGGTGCAGTGGAAAACACTGAGAGGAACCGTGTTGGCGATCCGCTGGATCTCATGGATCACAGCCTGCATAAAGCAAGATTTTTGACACTTTTTCTGACTTGAAGCAATAAAACGTGTTTGTAAGTGTAATTGTTTGGTCATTATGAAGCAATAAGATCAAATAGGAAGTGGCTACAAGTGAAAAAAACAAACTGACAGAGTTACTAAGTTATATGTTGATGCTGTGGCACCTGGACGTAAGGCATGTCATTTCTGTCCTCAAAACAGACCCGGTCCTTTCCCTCCAGAACCTGGTCGATCTCTTGCTGACATCGTTCTGAGGGAGGAATAAAAATACAGACGCATCAGTCGTTCCACATCCCACATGATTCGTTTCTACGCTTTTCTGCTCTGGACCTGTTAACCTGCAGCACCACTTATTTCTGTTACTGTTATCCCCAGGAATACCAGTTTAAATCCCTCCTGCTGGGAGACTTGAACCCCTCAACTGTCAACCTCAAACTGCTGGGTCCATGACTGAAAAACCACTAAATCACTAAACCACTAACGTTTGGGCAAGTTTCTAGTGCAAACATGTTAGTACACCTGAAATAAGACAAAACTAACTAATGAGTAACTTTTCAGCAAGTGCTGGTTTTAAGCCAACAACAAATTTTCCTGGACAATAAACTATCCCAGAAATTATTGTGATAAACGATAATATTGTTGGACCATTTTCACGCAATATAACGGTAATGCCATAATAATGCAAAATCTCAAAGATCAATAATCTTTAAATTCTAATGACCATTTAACACTGGAACTGGAAGACATTTTAAATATCCAAAATACATAAACAAAACAACATAAACAACAAATAAAATAAGTTATTAACGTGTGTAAACCAAATTGTCCGTCAAAGGAAATGCTAGTTGAGGCCAAATCACCAGACTGGAAACTTTTGTCCTCCAGTTTTTGGTAGAAAGAGAGAAAAGAGAAAAATGATAAATAATTAAAATGGAAATTATTTTGCTCCTTTTAATTTATCATGCGATTAATTGAAATAATGCTTATTGTGACAAGCCTAGTAAATAATTTCTTAATACTGATGAAAGAAATTCATCAATATCTGATGAATAACCTGTTTGTATGTGAAACAATCTGCCAGTGAAATTATTGTTTTTTATCATTAAGGAAATATTTGTTTAAATTAAACTCCTACATCTTGCTGAAAGGTTACTTGTGAATTAGTTTTGCCTTATTTCAAGTGCACTAAGATATCTGCAGCACAAACTAGACAAAAATAAGATCCTGTGTCTTTCCAGTGACTGAACTTAACTAAACAAGTTGATGGAACCTGAACTGAAGCTCACCTTGGACATGTGGGTAGGCCATCAGGTAGAGAAATCCTGTCAGCAGGGTGTTGGACGTCGTGTCAGTCCCAGCGAAGTGAAGGTCCAGGCTGTAAATCATGAGCTGAGCTTCTGAAAACGAGGAACTGTCATCGCTTCTCTGGAAAGAGGACGATTATTATAAACAAAGACAAAAATGCACCTAGAACTCAGTGTTGCACATGCTGGAGATGATGAACGTGGCGAGTTTCTTATGTTGGATGACTTGCAAACCTTTTCCAGTTCATCCAGGTAACAGTCAACAAAGTGTCGAGGATCCCCAGGAACTCTGGTCTTCTTGTACTCAGTGACCAAGCAGTTAATGTAGTTCCGGCAAATCTAAAGAAAATATGTTTTGTTATGGAAACGGTACACATCATAAAGCTGTTGCTAAAAGGTGACAAATTTTATGTTTTACAGATTTTATATATTCACTTTCTGAGTTGACAATGATTAGAAACAAATTTGTTACAGTTCCTAAATTAAGTTTTTTTTAAAAAACTGAAGCAAAAATAGCAGGAAATGCAGAGATAGAAGAATCTTGTTTTTACCTCTGCATTTTTAAAGGCCTTTCTGAACGGCAGTGGGAGATTACGACAAATGGGAATAGAATCGTATATCTGTAAAGAAAAAGAAATGAGAAATATGGCTATATATTTCCAATAGCTAATTATTTCGCAGTTTCATTTACACACAGCATATTTGGGCCAGTGTAGAAAGAAAGAAAAAATAAATAGATAAAATAGCAAAAAAACAACAACAGAGAAATACATTTCCACCAAAAGACTCAGAAATATTTAGATTATTTTTTAAATTTTCTAGAAAAAAAACATACATGGAAATTTAAATGTTTGGACGTTTTCTGAGGTTTTCATGGCAAATTTTAAAATTTTTCAAATTAAAAATTTCCATTAATTTTCTACAAAATTTCAGGGATTAATCTAAAAATGTCTCATCTACGACGGCACTGATATGCTGTACAAATCACCCTGCTGGTAGAAAAGTTTTAATAGCCAGATATTATGCATTTTATCAATAAGTGACGTCACAGCCGGCTGTGACTCAGAGCCATAAGTTTTACAATCAGAAGGTTGTGGGTTTTAATTGTAACGTCTTGCCCCATCTTTTTCTATACATTAGCACATTGCATCATAAATATGTCACTATGCTACATGCAAGACTTTGATAGCATTATGAATGAAACCTTCTGCTTTAGGGGGAGAGGTGTGGCCCGTTGACTCACCATGGCCCAGGGTCCATTGGCTATCTTGGCGTTTTCAGTGAAGCACTGAACAATGGTTTTGATCATGTCATCGTCGTACTCATAGCGCTTTCCGAACAGAACCTGGCAGATGATGTTGGAAGCAGCGTTATGGAACATGACCCGAGGACTCAGAGTTTTGCCTGCATGAAAATCAAAACAGACATTTAAAACCGGCTACAGAACAGAACCCAGAGAGCAACCAGTGACCTACCGATTCTGCCCTCCAGGGTTTTCATGGTGTGTTGAATCTCATCATGAATTCTGTCCTCCATTGATTTCTTTCCTAGACCAAAATTCCTCAAAGTCATCAGAGCAAAGCGGCGATGCTCTCGCCAGCTCGGGCCATAATCTGCCAGAATCACACCAACACCACCTGCAGCAACACAGAAACACTTTCACATGTTTTCTTTTAGCCTCTAAACGTCTCTATGACCAGGTTGCATCTGCTTTTATCTTTTAGCTCTTTCATATTTTCAGAATACACAGACCCACAAGTCTGAACCTGAAGTGATCCGCACCATCTTTGGAGGCAAGAGCAGCTGCAACGCATAGCAGACCAACGGCTTTGAGACCAACAAAAAGAACATATGTGGAAACTCTTGACCAACGTGCAAGAGAAAGAAACATGAACAAAATGGATGCTGAAGGAATCAACCCAACAACACAACACATCACATCACAAAACAGCACAACAACACAACACATCACATCACAAAACAGCACAACAACACAACACATCACATCACAAAACAACACAACAACACAACACATCACATCACATCACAAAACAACACAACAACACAACACATCACATCACAAAACAACACAACACAACACATCACAACAACACAACACATAAAAACACAGCAACACAACATAACAGCACAACACATCACAAAACAACACAACAACACAACACATCACAAAACAACACAACAACACAACACATCAAAACACAGCAACACAACATAACAACACAACACATCACAAAACAACACAACAACACAACACATCACAACAACACAACACATCAAAACACAGCAACACAACATAACACAACACATCAAAACACAGCAACACAACATAACAACACAACACATCACAAAACAACACAACAACACAACATAACAACACAACACATCACAAAACAACACAACAACACAACATAACAACACAACACATCACACAACAACACAACAATAAAACACAACACATCACAACACAACACAACACAACACCTGCCTACCAAGATGGCTGTCAGTTACAAAGTTCACAGAAACATTTCCTGTCATTGTTCTTGCTCTGTTCTTTGTGCATTTCCATTTGATTTTGGCAAAGTTTCTAAGAACAATTCAAATCACAAGTCCAACAAAAGGTCGGATTCTTGTCAAATTTTGAAAAAAGTATAAAATACTGACAAAAGTCTTGTTTTGCCGGGACTATATTGAATACCACTGAATGCTGCCGCAGAACTTTGAGAGAAGACAAACCAAATATCTGATGAAACAGGAACCAATATAAACAGTAAAAAGCATAAAAAAATAAACCCTCAGACATTGTTTATCTCATGAGATGAAATTCCTACCATTCCTGCAGGAAACATCGTTCACAAACAAGTCTTGGGGCCGTCCAGAGAAATCCGCACCCTTGATCACCATGGCTTCTTTCATGGCCTTCAGCCTGTTCAGAATCACAGCTGGTCTCGGACCGATGTAAATACTGTAGATGTTTCCATAAGATTTGCTCAGCTGGGAGGGAAAAACAAAGATGTCAGTGATTTTTAAACACCTGTCCATCCTTGGTGTTCTGTAATTTAAGATTTTCACACAAGTGTATCACTCAAAGTTTCAAAATGTTAAAAAGTGAAATCATTTCATTGGCTAATTTCCGCAACTGTAACTCTTGTAGATTAGTTACTTTTACTAGCTCTAAAATTGTTTTTTTCTGATCTAAATTTTGTTTCTCATAAAATGTGAGTATTTTACTTTGTTTTTAAACTATACACATCATGTTATAATTATAAAAATTTTCTGCACAACATTCAATTTCTGTATTGGCTGTTGAGTCGGAAACTAAATGGCTTTGATNCTCACATTTCTGTATTAAAAAATGTTTCAATTGTGATCTAACATTCTAATGTGATCTAACATTCTAATGTTAGATCATTAAAGTTAATCTAAACATTCAAGAACATTCAATTGTGATCTAACATTCTAATGAATAACGTAGAACTGTGATCTAACATTGTAATGTTAGATCACAATTGAATGTTCTTGAATGTTTAGATTAACTTTAATGGAAAATCATCATAATTATCTAATTTAAAGTCTTGAAAGAATAAGTCTTAGCATAGTTCATCTATATAATCTGTTTGACTTAGTGAATTGATTTACCAAAATGAATAAACTTTCAATAATATTCTGATTTACTCAGCAAAGCTGTATAAAAACTATTTGCAGTGAACTGTGTTGTGAACATTTAAGTATATTTGTGTGATTTATTTCATGCTACGATATATACTTTGTCAGCTGTTCACCGTTTTGATGGTTTTGTTTCTGACAATATTTCTGAAATATTTAACCCTGGTTATGCACCAGTTCAAGATTTTAAAAAAATTCTCAAAATGTTAAAATGAAACCTTATCATTGAATAATAACTCCTTATCAATATATCCAGATGTAGTCATTGTATAATCTGAATAACGTAGAACTGTTTTAGAAGGAAAAAGGTGAATTTACAAATCCACAGTTTAAATATTGTTTTCTTCATCTAGAATATAATTTATCGAACTAAAACTATGCAAACACTGGCTTATCAAGTCCTATATGCATAAACTCTAACACTGGATGGCTTTATTCCAAGTGTGCAGACAGTTTTGCTGATATTATCTAATCACTTATAGTTCATAAAAGCATTATCCTACAGAAGTATTAACACTTCTCAAGTGTATTGATTTCACCATCCAGCTTTACTGGAACTCTTGCAATCCTGAATCAAATGTTGCTACTGTCATTTAAGACGTTTTAACAACAAACTGCATTGACATCCTACCCTGTCAAAGTCCTTCAGTGGGTTATCCAGGCTCAGGCTCAGAAGGTTCCCCAGGACAGGCAAGATGGGGGGTCCAGGTGGGAAGTTCTTTGGCCTCTGAGATTTGAACAGGATGACGATGAACCAAACAAAAAGCCATAGCAGAAAGATTGATACAAACATGTTTCTATGTGAAGAGGGAAAAAACCCAGGTACAGAGTGAAGCTGCTGCGGTTGGCTCTGCCCAGTTTGCTTAAGGACTTGGTTTCTCTGTATGAAAGGTGAATGAAGCCATCAAAGTAAAGGACCAAGTTCAGACGGGGTCTGACAAGAACTATCTGGGTCAGATGTAAAGTCCACTGATAAGCTGACGCTGTAGATAAAGAGCACAGGAACCGTCTGTTGCACCAGATGTAAACCTAGGAGATCTTTACTGGGACCAGTATGGCCCACTTAAAATACCTAAAAAATAGTTTTGTTGGTTTGTTCCACTCTTTTCCTAGTGTTGTTATTTTGCTTGGCTTCATATACACTCTGGTATTAAATACGACAACAGTATCAGGGTGTGGTTGGAGCTCAAGGAAAAGCTTGTCCTTGTCCTTCAGCGTGTCAAGGCCAAGGACACGACTCTCTGCTTCCTGGTATCAGGGCCACTAAAACCCTCAAAGACAGAACACATCAGCCCGGGTCTGAGATCCACTGGCTCAGAAAACATAAAATACTTTTGTTTATAAATCAACATAAAGATCTGTTGTTGCATCAAGCTTCAGACCACTTAGACCTTCTGGTTCTGGTCTGCTCTGCATCCCCAGAACCAGAACCAAACATGAAGAACCAGCATTCAGGTTTCATACTCCTCTAATCTGGGACAAAGATTCAGAAACATTTGTATTTGAAGAGGATACAAATGAAATACATTGGCTGGTCTGATAAAAAGATCTAGTCTCCATTTGAGGTAAAAAATAAAGGGGACATATTATGCAAAGTTCACATTTTGCACCTTTTTATACTTCAATTTTAGTTTCTACTGCTCCTAAAAACTGACCAAGTGCTTAAAAAACACTCCTAAGTTTTCTGGTAATAAATTCATGTTCCTTGGTGTTTGGAAAATGAGCCATTTCAAAAACCTCCAGCATGTAAAGTCATAAATCAGCAGGCAGAGCACCAGTACTTCTCAACCCAAGCTGAGCTCCAGCACATTTGGTCAGCTGGTTTTAACACTGTACAGTGGCTGCTGGAAAACACAGCGGAGATGTTCAGATTTTCATTAAGGGAACAAAAATGAAAGGACCAGAAAGGAGTAAATCACTTAGGTTGAGTTTTTCTGATGAACTTACGAAGGTAAGGCTGAAATGTTTTCAACGTGTAAAGAACAAACAGGGAAGACAAAAAAAGGAAGACTTCAAAAACATTCAGGTATTTAGCGAAACAGAATCTAAAGAGGAAGATGTGAAGGACAGGATGAGGTGGAAACCGATAATATCCAACGGAAGAGAGGAAGATGAAAGTTGGTATATTATCCATAATAAACAAACTAAAAACCTATTAATGTATTTTGACTGATTGACAAGACATTGGTTAATTGATCCTTTCAAAATAATATGATCACAAACAGATAAACTCTTTTAATCTTTACATTTTGTTTCAACAACCAAGGAGAAGATAAAAACTCCTGTATCAGTGCAAGTTTTGGTGCCGTTCCCACATGCAAAATACAATGAATTAGGTAAACATTA